>JAAKBD010000144.1:0-83345 GCA_012656105.1 Phytophthora syringae
AAGAAGTACTACAGTACTTCAGCAGGTGTGCTGTTCTCCGGCGACAACCTTCTTGCAGACGCGAGATCATGTGAAGCAAGAAACACGAGCGGCATGAATGGAAAGATATTTATTTACTAAACGACTGGGTACTACTACGAAGTAGTCATGCTTACACTTCTCTAAGACTCGTTCACCGCTTGGCTCGGGTTGGATTGGATGTTGTCGCTGCGAGCGGTGGCGCCCTCATATGAACGACTTGAGCGCAGTTTACACGAATGCAAGCAGATTGGGAACAAACGGCACGACGACTTAGTCCACGCGCGTGACAGGTGCCGAAGGCAGCTCAGTCTTCCGAGATCCTCTGCGAAGAAAGAAGTTCTTGACGTCCGTGACTGTGCTGAGCAGCACAGGCAGCAGCAACAAACCGTTGAGCACACCGCAAAGCACCACCACCATGTACATGCGGAAGTAGTACTTCTTGAACACGCGCGAGTCCGCAAGCGTCAGGACACTCAGACCGATGATCTTCGTGATGGTAATGCCGAACAAGACCGACGTGAACACCTGGCGAAGAGCGTCACGAGCACGCTCGTCACCCGTGCCACGAGCCTTCGCGAAGAACCGCACGTAGTGACCGCAGAACTCCACCGCGATACCAGCCGCTATGATCAGGTTTACCACCGACAGTCCGTTCAACATGATGTCCAGAGGCTGCATCAGACCCAGCACCAGCACCACGAGGTTCGTTGCCATCAACGCGATCGTCAGCGAGTAGAACACGTTGCCCAGGTACAGCGTCGTGATCACGAAGATGGCCGCCAGCGCCAGACCAATAAGTCTGTACGCGTCGTCGATCACCGTCAGGTACTGCTCGAAGTACACATAGGTCAGCGAGTACACCCAGACATCAACGCCCGTCTTCTCACTGATCCACTCGGCAGCTGCAAGATTCTGCTTGTACGAGTCGATGTAGCGCTGCTGCGTCGGGTTCGAGGTACCCGTCACCATGTACGACCAAGCCGTGATCTCGTCACCGTAGCCGCTGCTGTTGAGTCTGACCGCAGGCGTCGAAGCGTTGACAGTCGGAATAGGCTCCGTGTCAATACTGAACTGACCACGGTAGATTGAACCACCACCGTACGAGCATGAACTTCCAGCACTAGCCGTCGCAAACATACTGAAGAGTGACATGTACTGATCTTCCGGCACAGGCGGGATGGTCACCGATGTAGCAAGGCACGTGGCATCATCCGAACGCAGGGTCGTGTACGTGTCGTTGCCAGACTCGATAGGGACGTAGTCGCCCACAGAATCCACACGACAGCACTCACTGTCCGGGTTCACGAAGCCCCAGTAGTCATCCATCCACGAGTAAGTCGTGCCAGGACTAATGTGGGTGACAGTCTTGTCACCGTTGTTGGCGAGTGCATTCATAATGTTGGGGATCGAGTACGTGCCACAAATGTCCTTGGACTTGCAGAAAATCGTCTCCACACTCTCATCGTTCAGCGACCAAGTGTCCGGGTTGCGTCCGTAGCCAGTCTCAACAATGAAGTACACAGGCACACCCGTTGCCAGGTACACATCAAGAGCGTCGAAGTACTCGATCATGTACGAGTCGGACGGCATGGCTTCCTTCTGGGGCAGACCCTGGTCCAGTGACTCCATCGAGTAGATCGACCACAATGTCCATGCAAGGAACGCCAGCAGCACAACCAACTTCACAATCTTGTACGTCAAGATGGACGCGTAGACATCGACGCAGTAGTCGAGCTTATCCGTCAGTGTGCGACTTTCGGCTGCCGTTGAAGCCCGAGCATCCTCTGGTGCGGGGGTCTTGGGCTCCAATGACACAAGCGGTTGCGACGTCTGCTGAGTCTCCGGACCACCGGCCGGCACTTGCGCTCTCACGGATGAAGCACGCTTGAAGATGATATCGTACTTGCCACTCAACTCGCGACGCTTGTCCAGCGTCAGGACAGACAGGAACAGAGTCATCTGGAAGCAGAAGTTGATCGCCACCGCACAGCATGCCATGGCAGCGAACCACAGAACGACAGGCATCGATGAGATGGAACCAAACGCGAAGGCCACAGATTCAGCCGCGGACGCCATGAAGATACTCGGACCAATGTACGCCAGACTCTCAGACAAGATAGTCGAGGTGATCTCCTCGATGGCCTTCGGGTTGTGCTCGAGACCAATGAAGAGGTTCGGCTGCTCGCGTCGCATCTGGTCCTCCTTCTCAGTCATAGCGTGAATGATCAAGAAAATGTTGTCGACGCCAATGGCCAGCGACAGGAAAGGAACCACCTCCATGATGATCAACTGAAGCTTGACTCCGAACCACATGTAGATGCCGATGGTTGACGCCACACCGCACACGATACTCATCACACCACAGAAGCCGGCGACAATCTTGGACGAGATGAAGAACTCGCGGCTAAACTTGATGCGGTTGATACCCAGCGAAATGTAGATAATCATGAGGCAATAACTGAGCGCCACAGGGCCCATACCGTTGCTCGACTCGGCGTCAACTTCGTCGTTGACCGAAATCTCCGCGTAGAAGTAGACGTTAAACACCGAGTTCGAAGCAGCCTCAGTCTTCATCGTTTTGATGTACTCACGCTCCCACTTGATTGCGTTTTCGTTCTCATCATCGTCAGCGTAGTTGTAGTTCAGGTATGAAGAGACAAACGCAGTCGCTTCCAGGAACAGTGTGTAGTTGCTCTCGGCACCGTCGGGAAACCACCCAGGTACGTGTTGTAAAGGTTCATAGGCGAGCCGAAAGCCGACAAGCACGGGCAATCACTCATGGTTGAGGGGAGCGAGTCGCCATCCTCCAAAGCGTTTTTCAACTCAGTGCAAAGCGCTACGTCGGCCGTCGATGGAGCGTACAAGCAGTTGCTGAAGTGCTCCATCTCCAAGCCATACTTCTCGTAGAACTCAAAGTGCTCCATGTTGTTCTGGAAGTACTGCGTGGCGGAGTTGATCGTACATCCCGTGCCCGTGGCCTTCCAGCAAATGTCATCCAGAGCAATAGTTTCATCGTCCGAAGTGTACGTGACATCAGCCGCAACATTCTGGACGCGGATGGCCTCCTTGATAATCGACGAGCGGTAGATGTTGCCGCCGTCTTTGGGCACCAGAATGACCTGCTCCGAGCGGTAGAAGGGGTTGAACATATCGCCGTAGTGTTGACGCTCCTGGTAGGACGTACTAGACGTGGACACCCACAGCTTGATGGGGTCCGTTTCGATGTCGATGTTGTACAGGCCGACGACGCAGACTGCGACAACGCACAGCACCATTGGGATGATCTTCTTGGGTCGGTTGCCCTGGGAGACGTACATCGCCCACGCTCGCAGTTTGTTGGTCAGGAGCTCATCCAGGTAGCTGAGACGGTTCGTGCTCGTCTCCATCGCATGAGCGACTCCATGAGCCTCCGGCGTGTAAGGTCCCACGTGAGGCGTACCAGTGTGCGGGTTGGGGATACGAGACCTGCGCTCTCGGCATCCAGCCACGATGAAGCCCACGATCAGCAGCAGCGCGACAACTCCACCGAAGATAACGAGGAAGTAGTTGAGCGTCGTCCAGTCCGAGACTGGGATGTTCTTGGCCAGGAACGCGTTCAATTCCGCCCACGTCGTGTCGGAATCCGATCCGGCGCTTCTACTTCCCGAAGCGGACGTTGCCAGAGTCGTCACTGCTCCGTAGCAAGACTCGGTGTACGTTCGATCATCGTCCGATCCCACCGCACAAAGTGAGCCGCAGACGCCCACACACGACGTCATCTGGATGTTCATGGGCAAGATGCAGTTGGTGGCGTTCACGTTGTCACAGTGGCAGAACTCGGTCATCTGCTTCACCTCGTCCACCTTGTCCATGGTCGTCACGTTGATCTGCAGGGAGATCCGATACTGTCGAAGGCGTATTTACCCATGAAGTCCATGAGGCCGTAGCCGTCGTGGCAGTCCTGGTTGGGGTTGCACAGTAGCGAGAAGGAGCTGTCGGCCTCGCAGAAGTCGTAGATGTCTCGGATCCAGTCGTTGCCCACGTAGTACGTGACTTCCTCCACCGCAGGGAAGACGGCGCCCTCGTGCTCGTCGTCGCCCGGCATGATGCGGACTTCGTTGACGTCGATGAACATGCTGTTGTTGGGGCTGCACGTGAACTGGCAGAAAATGTTGCGCAGGTTTTCCTTGCAGGCCGTGCAGAGGCCAGGGATCATGCGGACTTGGGTGGACAGTCCCGTGTACTGGGACTCGGTGCAGCAGAGCATGTCTTCCCCTGGCCGATGGTCTCGTTGTACAGCAGCGGACAGTCCACCTCGAACTGCTCGCGGTTCGAGTCCGACCACTCGGAGAATTTGTTAGAGAAGCCGGCGTCGTACGCGTCCTCGACGGACGTGGGGTAGTAGCGGTTGGGGATGGCAGCGGCCGCAGCGACGCTCACGTAGGACGAGTCGAACGCGACGCAGTGGCCGGGCCCGCGGACGAGCGTGCCGAGCTCCTGCACGAGCTGCGGGTTCTGGATGCATTCCTCCACCTTGGAGTACGTGCACATGGTGAGCTGGGCCTCGATCTCGGCCAGGAGCGTCGCGTTGTCTGCGAGCGTCCACGGCACGGCGCTGGAGACGGAGGACACGCCCGAGGAGGTCGTGGAGCTGCTGGAGCTCTGGGCCGCGGCCAGTGGCAGCAGCAGCGACGCGAAGGTCGAGACGCGCATAGTCAACTGGGATGTGTAGTAGAAGGGGAACAACTGGTGGTCACAGCCCTAATTTGCCGGTCGCTCTGCTCGCTTGCCGGTAGAATCCAAAGTGAGCGAGCACCTCTGCACCACTTGCACTCCACGGACGCTCGGACAGCGCGAGAAGCGGGAGGGAGTGAGTGAATCCTCCTCGATCAGAAGTGCAACGCGGGTCGCGCCGATACTGCGCCTGCGACAGCCTCGTCAGGTGCCGTTGCCGACTCGTCTTGGCTTTGTCTGGATCCCCGTGACCGAGTGGCCTGGGCGTCTGCTCTGATCGAGCTGCCACGTTACTCACGACCGCGGGGCAGACCGCAGGGGCCGGCGCGAATAAGAGACCCACTCGTGTAGGTCTCTTATCTCGACCAGTAGGGCCTACTGGTCGGAATGGATCCCCTCGACACCCGGCTCTCCTTGCGATAACCAAGGCTTGGAGCCAAAGCTGAGCAACCGCTGCATGGTGCTGGTCGGAATGAATCGCAGCGGCCGTTATGGGCGGCGCCGGCGCATCAATCCGGTCCCGGCCCGGATGTGGTGGTGGTGCTTGGCCGTCGACCATCAATGGTCAACGCTAGGCAAGGATTTTAATCTGAGAGCACGGAGCGTTCATTCATCGCACAGCAATTAATGACGGAGTGCTCTGTCAAGCGCGACTCGTTCAAGCAGACGCGCTCGTCGAAGCAGGAGAACCTCCATCGAGGACCGCCGCGGTGAGCATCACCCGAAGCTCTCGCTAACCAAGACGCAGACTAGCAACTGCGTCGCGAACCAAGACTCTTGGCAAGAGCAACTTGTGCAAGTGGTTGCCATTTCTTGATGAGCGTGATCAGATGCATAAACGGGCCGTGTGGATTCATCTCGGTGACGCTTTCTGAACTGATTCTGAACTTTGCCCTGTCTCGTCTGCTGTCCCAGTCTTTTCGGGACGGGGGCCTTTGTTTGAGCCAACGTTTCCGAATGGCGCGAGTGATCATCCACCTCGACCTCGACTGCTTCTACGCGCAGGTGGAGCAGCGGCGGCTCCAGATCCCGGACGGGCAGCCCGTGGCCGTGCAGCAGTGGGGAGTCTGCTGGCCGTCAACTACGAGGCGCGCAAGTTCGGCGTGGAGCGAGGTGTGTAGCCATTTTGGAGCTGAGAGGGCGTCGCCCACTCACGGCGCTGCATTTTAGGGGACTTTGCGGATGACGCCAAGAAGAAGTGCCCGCTGATTCACTTGGTATAATACGGGGTCGCCTTCTGCCTTCTCCCGCCGCCGCCTCAACTTACGTTTGCCTGTCACTTGTTAGCCGCATGTCGACACCCTGGGCGAGAACCGCAAGCCTGGCCACGTGTTCGATCGGACCCACCAGAAGGCCATTCTACGCAGATATCGCGTCGCGAGTCGCGAGATCTTTAGCATTCTGGGCTCGATGGTCTCGGTCGTGGAGAAGGCGAGCGTGGATGAGGCTTTCATGGACGTCACCGAGATGGCCAAGGAGCGACTCGCTAAACTGGTGAGCGGCGATCGGTGGTTGATAAGGGGAGCTAATAGCTAGCTTCAAGCTATAGGCTAACGCAGATGATGTTGTCGGCAGACTGTGTCCTCGTCGGATTTCTGTCAGGATCCCGCCAACCACGACACGAATGTATTCGGCATTGCTTCAAAGGAAGATGGAGGCGACGCGGCGTTCCCGCTGACAGAGGTCGAGCGACTGCTATGTATGGGGGCGGCGATATCGCGAGAAATTCGGCATGCGGTCCACAGTAAGCTTGGCTACACCTGCTCGACCGGTGTTGCATGCAACAAGCTCCTCGCCAAGCTGGCATCGCCGCTAAACAAGCCGAACGGCCAAGTTGTGATGGCTCCAAGATTTGTCGTGGAGCTTATGAAGAGTTTACCAATGCGAAAGGTTCGCGGTCTCGGCGGCAAACTCGGCAAGCAGCTCGAAAGTATTTATGAGAGCCGTGACCCCATGGGAGCGAAACCCTCCAGTGAAGAAGGCTCAAAAGGTGCAGCGTCCGAGGAGAAAGTGAAGGTGACAGCTTACAGTTTCCTTCAGCGCTGCGGACTGGCAGAGCTGGCGAAACATCTTGGCCAAGAAACTGCGGCGTACATCCACCAAATCTGCCAGGGCAAGGACGGCGATGAACCGGTAGAGGAGAAGAAGGTGCAGGTGAAGACTCTGGCGTGCGTGAAGCAGTTTGACCAGAGCTCAGGGTCATCGCTCGTGCGTATCGAGCAGCTCGAGTACTGGGTGCATCTGCTGTGCGAGGAGATGGTCATGCGCTGCGAGGACGAGCGCATCGAGAACAAGCGCTTCCCGTCGCAGCTGTCGATTCAGTTCACGCGCGCGAAGATCGGGGAGAAGCCGCGCACGCGCAAACTGGGAATTGCGCAGGACACGACGGTGGACGAGCTGTACACAGCGGCGATGAACGTCATGCGCCTTCACGTGGAAAGTGTCTTCCCGCTGGCAGGACTGAGCATGCACGCCAAGAACTTCGAGGACCTGGACTCGCAGGCGGTGACCACGATCTCCAGTTTCTTCACGCGGAATGCAGCAGCGTCGGCGGATGTGGCCGCTCAGCGTATGGAGGAAGACCTGAAACAGCTCAGTGCCAAGCGAAGCAGAGATGGAGCTGCGTCGCCACCGCGAAAGAGCAGCAGGAAGAAGATATCGGCTTTCTTCGCCTCTCCAAGCAGCGGAGGCGGCAACGGAGCGGCAGAGGTGGCGGGTGCTCCCTCACAGGATGCCACGCAGGCTTTGACTGCACCGACTGCCGATTACTTTTGCGAGGACTGCAAGCGCGTCGTCTCGGAACCGCGGACGGAGCATGTCGACTTCCATTTCGCACTGAAGCTCAGCCAGACGCAGCGCAGCGAGGCCATGGCGAGCGCAGTGCGGCCGGGACCACCGAGCAGGAAGAAGAAGGGTCCGCTGGATGCCTTCTTGGGGCTATAGAGGAGTGCACACAAAAAACAACACTGGATGTTCTGCTTGTGCTGTAAAGTTGAAGCTCCGATCGTGGGGATGTTGAAGTTTACGTCTATGAACGCCAGCAGGTCGCACATCAAATCAAAGCTGTCCTCCATGTCGGGTATTGCTTTTGATGTTGAAATGGCCTTCTATTTGGTTTTGTTTTACTTTTTGTTTTCTATAGAAGCCTGATATGCAGTGAGACGCGAGACGATGTCTTGGTGTCTTCCGGGAGGCACTCGCAACACTCTGCGAGTGTTGCGGTGGCGACTTTCGTGTGAAGTCAGAGATAGCGCTTGTGTTGGTGGAAATCATAGCGATTGTCTGAGTAGTCCCCAACGTTGCGAGAAACTTCGCGGCTTTGAGCCTCGCAGTCGATGGTTGCTCCCATATGAGTCCAAATAGTTTGTTCGTTGTTGTGCGTAGCGTTGCCAAATTCTTGTCGTTGTTTTCCAGTTGCTTTCGGATTTTCTTGTCCAAAGTATTGATTCTGAGGAACACGCTGTGCAGCAGTGTTTCGTTTTGGAGCTGTCGGAGTCCTTGCTGAATTACTTGATCCACCACTTCAGTTTGGGTATGGTGCATTGCAATCGTCATGCTGCCCGCTCTGCTGGCTGTCCAGGTGGTGTCACGGCAGCAGGTATACAGTACCCAACCTCCGTTCCATGGGCCCTTGACAGTCTTCTTGTAGGAGACATCGAGTACCCATACCTGGATCTCCGATGGTACTGGGTGTGGGTTGCAATAGTCATAATTTGCTGACAGATATCAAGACAATGCCTTGAACCCGTTTCGCAGGGTTGCTCCTCCAAGCCCGCGATATGGCCTGTACTTGGTATCGTCCTGCAGTTTGGACTACGGCCGTGGTAACCTCGGTGTTACTCTGCTTATCATTAAATACGGCATCCACTCGTAATCTCCACAACATCGCCGGAGTGGTCGTCGACCAGACCTGCCACAGCACTTTCATTGCTTCAGTATGCTGGTAAGTCCATCGGCCCAGACACTGCTGAGCAAACGCTAGGAAAGTAATGGATATTGGTGGTGCAATTCTGCTAGCCGCAGCTGCTCGGAATTGGTGAACTTTGGTCGTCGGAGCATTGCCCACCCATTCACGGGCGAATCCATGCCGCCCACGCGGATTTCGCTTTGGTGCAATCCCACACAAGATGTCGGGTATTGCTTTTCTCCTTGTGCACTACAGACTGTGGCAGCTAAATGTGGTTATTATGTGTACTAATTGGACTTGAACTATGTATGAAGCAATATGACAAAACACTCAAGAGTCCTGACCAAAACAAAATTGAAGATTCCGATGGGCCAAGAGGTGCCGCCGCTCTTGGCGATGGCCGTGCGCTACCGCGTGGGGGACGACGTCAAGACGCCGTTCGGTCCTGGGCGCGTGCGCAGCTGCAGCGACCGCCAGACGCACGTGCAAGTGGCGCTGGCGGGGGCGCCGTGCTGTACGCGCGAGTAAGCGGCTCTTCCCCTTGGCATTAATTCGTATCAAGTCCTAACGTCTCTTTCCTCAACTTTGTTTTTGCGCCCAGAGGGGCTGCCTACTGCCAGAGCTGCACATGTTGCAGTGCGGAGAGGTCCCTCGACACACGAGAGTGATCGTCGTAGCACTTGAAGCCGTGGAGGGCGTCGTACTGGACTATCTGTGAGAGAGAGAAAGTCTCTACTATTTGTAGTAGTTTCTAATGGACACACTGTGTTGCTGGTGTAATTTAGAGTGTCGGACCAAAAGTACCAAGTGCTGACTAGGGATGCAGAGGCGGCAGAGGAGCAACGCACTCAACTCCTGTCGGTGCGTCCCTCTTTTCCTTGCTACTTGTTTACTGCGTCTTCCGTCTTTCGTGCTTACAATGGAGTCACATTTCTTCCCGTGTGGCAGAAAGAGGAGCTACGTCTGGCGAAGGAGACGCGCGTCCGGACGAGTTTTGGACTGGGGACGGTCGCGGGGTATCGAAGTGCCAACGACTCGTACGCAGTGCAGCTGGATTGCAACAGTGTTGGCTACTTCCAGGCCAGAGACGTGTCGTGTGTGGACCTGAGACTTCTGGCCCAGGTCCCCAAGCCCTTGTCTGTCGAGGAGATTTACGACGAGTTCCAGGGACGAATCACACGGGACGACGCTCTGATGCTGAGTCGAAAGGCGGAGCAGACGTATCGCTACCTGCAGCTTTTCTGCGAACAACACGCCGAGGCCATTTCCTTCATCTCAACTAATGCGACCTATGGCGACCAGTATTCGAAGGCGTTGGCGTCGTTACTTGACCCCAGCTTCTCCGATGCAACGCAACGCGTGAAAGCTGCTGGTGGGAAGGAGCTCAAGCGGTTGAAGGGCGTGGCGGTCTCGGCCAAGACGATGCTGGAGAGCGACCTCCTGGAAGGCAAAGACTCGGCTGCTTTCTTCGCAAAAGCAGTCGATGTACTGAGCCAGCTGAAGAACAGCGAGGAGGTCAAGAGTCTCCACTCAAGTCTTCGTGAAAAGGCTACGATGGAACTTAGTTCAGCTCGACAACGACTGCTTTCACAGGACAGCAACTCTTCAGTGGTGACAAATTCTCAGGAAGAGAAGAAGCTTGTTTTATCGCAGGTCTTTCAGGTTTTGGAGAGCAAATTGAATGCCGAAAAGCCTCGCTTGGAGTCGCTCAAAGCATCCCTTGAGCACCAGACATTGCAGTCTGAGGTCTTAGCCAAAATGCAGCAGCACGAAAGCAATCTAATGAAAGCTCAAGAGGCGATTGTTCGCCTTGAGAAGATGGCGAGCGCAAAACTGGGCGTAAACTCCATGACCGAGTTGGACCCGAGTGCGTTGGCACAAAAGGCTGAAGAACTGCTGCCCAAGCTGTCTTCGAAAGCCGAAATTTTAGTTCATGCGTCCGAGAAGTATTGGTTGCAGATGCAGCAAACTTCGCATGGACAGACGGTAATGAAGAAGGCTAAGGCACTGGTTGAATCAGTTGAGAATCCCGACGAGTTCTGCGATAACGTGAACAAGGCAATTGCTGAAATCAAACTCGACAAGCTGGCAGAATGGGGAGCACGATGTCGAAAAACCGCGAAAAGCGACAAGCATTCGTGGACCGGATGAAAGATCATTGTCTCGACTTCTTCACGTCGGTATTGCCCACCATTAAGGTTGACACGATTTCAGGGGTGGAGGACGACGTTGGGTACTCTATCTCAAAATTGGATTTGTCGAACTTTCGAGTGAAGAAAGAGCGGGTCAAAGTACGCATGGGAACAGTGGTCGACGAAGAGCTGTTCACAGTTCGTGCAACACACCTCACAGCACTCCTCAAGGGCTTTGATTGGACTTTTGAGCAGAAATATTTCCCTTATCTGCATGGTGGAGGTGTAGCGGATGCTACACTCAGCGGTGGCATTATTTCTTTAGGCTTCAAAGCGGAGAAGAAAGTTGCGAATCCGGATACTGGGGAATTTAAGCCGATTCTGGTGCTGAATACGATGACGATCGAAATCCGACAGGAGCTGAAGCTCACAGTACAAGGGAGCTGGTTTAGCGCGGTCTACAACATGTTGACGTCACTCTTCGCGGAGCTAATCCGCGAGTATCTGGCTAAGACGATGGAAACGAAGCTACTGAAGCATATGATCAAGTTGCTTGCCACGCTAAACAAGCAGATGGATGAGTACTGGCCGCTGATATTTCAGCTCCTGGACATCCGCATGGAAGATTTACCGACTGCGAGCCCGTGGCGTGGCGCCAGAGAGGTGGAAATTCAGCCACAAGAGCTCGAATGTACCTTCACAGAGCGGAAGGCCGTTCCATTCACTTTTTCCAAGGGTGTGCTCAACAAATATGTGGTGGTATCACGGATTTTGGACGTCGTGACTGCGTCCAACGCCGAGTCGGACGACCATCACGATTTTCACTTGACGGGCGATCTGAAGCGCGTTCCGGTCGGCAGCAGCGTGCTGGCGATTAACGGTCTGTGCTGCAGTAAACTGACTGTGGAGGAACTACGAGCATTGCTTGAAACACTGCCACTGCCGTTTACAATGCGCTTCTCGTTGCTACCGGAAGACCCTGCCAAAAACCGGCGGGAGCAAATGAGGCCGCAACCTGAGTTTACTACATTTACGTTTCGACAAGAAGGCCCATTTGGCTTGCGGCTACGAGCTCGCCCACTGGCGTCTTGTGGCGTTATTGTCGTGGGTTTTACCGCCTCAAAATCTGATGGTAAGAAATGTGCGGCTGAACTCAGCGGCAAAATTCGAGTAGGGCAGCTTCTGACAAAGGTCAACGATGTGGATTTGCGCTTCAAGACGCTGTCGGAAGTCTTGCCCATTCTCCGTGACCTAAAGTCTCGCCCTGTGACAATGCAGTTTGCAACAAGCCCAGATGCGATTATTAAACTACGCGACTGGCCTCCGATGGTCGAGTTGGAGGATGCGTCATCGTTCGTGTGTGATGAGGACGATCCACCGTCCGAGGGTAGGAAGTACGTGGTGCTGTCAGCTTTGCCCGAGTTCCCTCGTTTGCGCAACGAAGTCATTTGGTTGAAAAGGGCGACGTGCTTCTCCAGGTGAATGGAGTTTCGCTGACAGCTCCAAATTACAATAATTTTGCGGTCATTATGGAGGCACTACGTGATTTTGCGAGCAAAAAGGAGCCCATGCACGCGGTGTTTGTGAGCCGAGAAACGTACGTTGAGATACATAAACAACTGCAGCAACGACGCCTCTCTGACAGCAAAAATGACCGAAGCTCCATGATGCATAAGGATGCTGGAAACTCTGACGCTCTTAAGGCCGAAGACCAGGATACAGATCAGACCGGTGACGAGTCAACTCCATCCAGCAATGGTGACGGCGCGGATATTTTGTCATCCATTCCAACAAAGGAAATCATTTTCTTAAAGGCGCCACTAGGGATTTTGTTTGGCAATTGGAAGGACGAGGCCATTTACATCCGAGCATTCATCTCTAGTCCAGGCCCAGCAGAGAAAACGGGTCTTCTCAAACCCGGTCAGGCTGTGCTGCAGGTCTGTGGTCATGCGGTTCCTCGTGAAGCTACTCCAGAAATCATTGAAGAGATGATTATGAAGGTGCCTATGGAAGCGAAATCCCAAGACGACGGTAGCAAATCTGACGAGACTTCTGTACCCAAGGAAGCCGACAAGAAACCAAAGTACACGCTGACAGTGCGTGATCTGGAGTTGGAGCAAGAACTGATGAAGTAGAAATGAAATGGATGGCATTGCTAACGATGAAATTGAGAGTGGTTGATCGCCGAGTTAGCTAGAAGTCTTGGGGGTTGTACGGACAGAAGGTGACGCTGAAGTGCTGCTCCTTGGGGCAGTTCCGAACTTCGCTCTCGTCTCCTGGAAAGCGAGTACCACCCAGACAGTAGTCTGCGTACTGACACAGTAGCGAGCTGCAGGCGAAGCTGGCGTCGACATCTGGGGAGACTGGTTCAATCATCATGGCGACGTTGAAGCCCTTCTTGCCGGTCTTCGTAAGACATGACCAATCGTACCAGACTTTGCTGTCTCGGAACGAGAACTCTGCAACTGCAAAGGCAATGTCAAGACAGGGAGTGAGCAAGACGCAAATTGGTAGCATCAAAACACCAGGATACGTACGTGTAGCTTCGTCGCTTGTTCCGTGGTGGAACACAGTATTGCGGCTGAAACTGCGTTTGCATCCAGTGGTCGGAGAAGACGAATTGCCAGCCCCCAGTCGACAGTGCAAGTGGTTATTGTGCAAGAGGTTATCGTTCACGTTGACCTCGAAATGGCACTGGTTTTGAAAGTGACAGTCGCGGCGAAAGCACTTCCAACGAGCCAAAGTGACACCATCAACTGGCACCAGAAAGTGAGCGCACACGTTCGCTTGGACATCATGTTCGCAGCATTCAGAGAATTGAGCAATGACCAAAAGCACAACGATTGTTGTCAGGGGCGTTGGGTAGTGCACGTGTAGCGATGGATGGTGAAGTTTCATGACCCCCACCAGTGCTTGGCGTTGGACGACCCGTGAATCAACAAATAGGTCGAACCTTCCATGTCTACTGTCTCGAGGGTGCATTAATGTTGGCTTTCTGCAGCGCCTTCTGCATGAGTACGGTCGTGTCGCCCTGGAAATTGTCCTGAATTGGCTCCTTCGCCACGGCTTCCTCATCCTCTTCTTTCGTGGGCTGGAGAGCTCGTGGGGTTGTTGTCCGCCTAAGCTTTATCTTCGCCTCAGCAGCCCACGTCGACAACTTTGACAGCGTCTGAAAGGAAACATTCTCCTGGACCTTTTGAGTGTCCGTTTGCTCGACGCCATCCAGAGTTTGATCCTCCTCATCGTCGTCGTCCAAGGCCTCGGAAGTCATCGAGACGGAGGCCATGGCAGCGGTTAACGAGTCGAAGAACCCTTCTTCTTTCTCTTGGCCCAGTGAGCTGGATGAACCTAATGGCAAAAGTGTGCTCTTGCGCTGCTCGATGCCCAGCAGAATCTTCTTGTTGGACCCACCGCCATAAAACTCCTCGAGGATGACGCCGCGCTGGTGAGCCAGCATGACCTGCACAAACTCGTCTTTGTCGATGACATTGTCCTCTCCAGCTGCGCGATTGTAAAGGGCCAAGGCGTCACGGCGGTCCATGGTTGGCTCCAGAACCCCCACCAGCTCACAGAACTCCTGGAAGTCCAAAGTGCCGTCACCGTTCGTGTCCACCATGACAAACATACTGTGAATGTCCTGAATTTGGTGCTCGTACAGCACGAACCAGTAGTTCATGATCTTTTCCAGCACCATGTCGATGTCGAGGCCCCCACCATTCGCTGCACACCGCTGGCGGATTTCGTCTTTGAGCTGACTGAGTGGACCGCCAGGGTCGTTGCGTGTGAACGAGAATGCCAAGTCGACCGCTTGGCACACGAGCTCGTGCTTGACGGTCACCGACTTTGGGCTCACAAAGATCCCGTCTCCGAAGAAGGTCTTGAGACTCTGAGCAATAGTCACAGCTTGCTTCCTGCCCTTCTTGTAGACACCGGCTGAAGAGGAAATACACTCTGTTAGCCTTGTGTTCCGCGCCAAATACTAACCAGGTGGCATACGTACCGTTGAAGATGATCACGACAACTAGCAAAAGAAATCGACACCTTGAACGGAGCATGCATGGGATTCCGGGTCAAGTGAACCTGTAAGGAGTCCGAACGTTCTCACGCGAGCACTTTCCTGCAGTCGTAAAAGATAAGTTCATAACCCAGCGAAAAACAACGTCAAAAGTCCATTGGAGACTCACGTACCCGAGCATTTTTGCGGATAGCTGCATCCAGGAAGACGAGTTGGCTGATGGCGAGGTCCTTGAGTCCGTAATGCAGAACATACATCTCCATAATGAACTGCGCCAGGTTGGTACGCGGTTTCCCAGACGAATCGTCCTGTACGTCTTGGAACATCTTGGCCTGGTAGTAACCAACGATGATACTGTGGAGTTCGTTCAAGGTTAGCGGTTTGCGCTTTAGCAGGATCTTGCGCACTTTTGACGGTGCGATTTTCGCCTGGTCGATGATGTTGGCAATGCCGTAGCCGAACTTGTTCTTGGCGCGGTTCTTGAGGAGGAGGTCATCTTCGCTGTCAGCTGCAACCAGGTGCCGTCTCCGTTTCCCCCACCACTTTCATTGTGTCGTCGGGGCTCGTCGCCATCGTCTTCGGTCTGGACGGCCTTGTCATCTGTCAGGTTTTGCGCGTTTGCCATTTGATTCCGCATCTCCTGAAGCTCGTTCTCGTGCTGTTTTGCGCTTTCCTCCACTTCGTTCACCAACGTGTTATTTTTCCATCGCAAGTCACTCACGAGCTTTTCTGCCTCTTGAAGTTTCTGCTCCAAGTCCATCGAGCTTTTCTTCTCGCGCTCCAACTCATCCACCACATCTCCGACAGTTTCCAGCACTTTGCGGTCATGTTCGCACAAACAATCATCCGCTTCGGCGCTGGAGGCTGTTTTGGTATCTTCATCGCTGTTAGGATTCTTGACGGCCTGCACAATGAGCGCCTGAAAGCGAGTGATTCGCGCAGCTGATCGCTCGAGAATCATATCCTGGTGCGCGTTGGACTGGACCAAAACTTGTGCCTCAATTTGCCTACAGGACACGCAATACTGGGTTAGTTGGCTAAATGTACGACGACTGCAAAGCAGAACGTACTTTGTGATTCCCTTCATTTCGTCCTGGAAGAGACTTTTCATGAGCTTGTCCTTCTCTTCTGGGTCCATTTGGTCCGCTATAAGTAGTAGCGACGTCGCTGACACCTGGGCGTTCAACGACTCGATCGCGCCCAGGACAATTTTCTCCTTCTCCTCGTCACTGACGTTCTGAAAGTGCTGCAACACGCCTTGTAGTTTAGTGTTCAAGTCTTTCGCATGGGGTTTCTTGGTGCTGATCTGGTCCAACTTGTTCACATGAAGCTGCTGTTGTACGCGCTTGAACTGCTCATTTCGGGCCCGCTCTTCCTCCAGACGCTGTTGGTGCACGGCTTGCTGCCGTGTCATCTCTGTAAACCACTCGACTCTTAGCAACGCAAAACAAAATGAATGCACTGAGACGGTTTACCGTGGTGGAGATCCTGTTTCTGCTGGTGGGAAACTGCATGTTGCTCGTAGTACGTGGTGAGGCGCGTGAAGAACTCAAGCGCCTCAAATTCGCCATTGCGAATCAAAGACGCGTCGTGGTTCATGTAGATGGCGGCCCCCAAATCGCTACGAAAGCACACAAGTCTTCCGTCAGTGGTTCATCCCGCGCGTACCACAAAGCGACGCACGTACTTGCAGATCCGGAAGAGAATGTCCTCGTGCCTCGCGAAGACGCCGGTGGCTTTGCACAGGCAGTGGAAGGCAATTGCCGTCTGCAAGCGGTTGGGGACAGGTTTGCCCTGCGTCAGCACGCGACTCTCCCGGAAGAGCATCTCGCAGTAGAGCGCGTAGGACGAGAAGCTCGCGGCTTCGTGCGAGAGCGACTGCAGCCACTTGGTGATCTTCTGCACGTCCGACTGGCTCAGAATCGCTCGTCTGGGAGCCCGAATGGCCGCAGCTCCAGACGAAGGAGCCAGGAGCGAAGCGAGCGACACGACCGAGTCGGCTGGGAACTCTCCGACGGGCGACGGCGCTCGTTGGGGCAGTTGAGTCAGTGGACTCATTCTGCTCATAAAACGTGGAGACGCAGGGTGCTTCCTCTTGACGAATGGACTGGGAGGGTCACAGCCGAACCGCGAAGGGCTCTCGGGCACTGGCGACGGGGAAGCGAACGCTGCGGCGCGTGGACTTGCGCTCTGCTTGGAGTTGGCGACTGGAGACGCGGCGAGGAGGTCGGAAACGCGGAGCACCGAGCGGCTGAGAACTTCTCGGTCGCCGTCCTCCTCCGTCGCGAGGCTGTCGGCGTCCACGTGACGAGAGAACAGGAGCGGCCCGTGCACCGACAGGCCAGGCGTGGGCATGGCAAAGTGCACTTTCGAGGCGGTTGATATTTTTGGGGTGCCTGCTGCAAACGGCGTCACCTCAACGACCATCACTCCAGGCCCGATAATCGATACGGCCATCTTGATGAGCCTTTGCTCCCGTCTGCGTCTGCGCTGAAGCTGCTGCACCCTGAATCCCACGCGGTGGTCTGTGCAGTAGCGTCCGTCGCAGGCAATAGTCAGCAAAATGGAACACTAATAGTAACAATGCTACTGATAATTAAAACAGACAATCCATATTACTAGTATTATTATCGGGAATTTCAGACAAATATTAGTTAAAATGCTACTGGAAGTAGTTATTGCATGACTTCTAGTAGTAGTACTATGAATAAAGTATGAGAATTGGCAAGTACACCGTTCACCTAATTAGTTGTGTGACCTAAATAGTCGTGCACCCTTGATAGTCATCCCACAGGTTTTGATAAATATTGCCAATTCCACCTGAAATCAATACAATAGACCGGATTCTGGTAGATCTCGGCGAGCAGATTTGCATGCCTAGAATCCCGATCTACCTTGTTTTGAATTGTGTGTTTCTTGAAATCAATTAGTCAATACTCAAAACAAAAACACCAAACACGCTAAATAGTAATGGCACGACTAATTTGGGTGAACGGTGTAACGTTTTTGATAGTAGCACTAGTAATTTGAGAACCATTACTAGCATAGTACTACTAGTTTTAGAACCTTCAACATTTTCCGCTACTGGTAGCCTACCAGTATCAGTGGTAGGTATTCCGCCACAGTCGTTCAGAATAGATGAAAGCAGGCTGCTAGAGTCAGTGATATTAGTACTACTTTATCAGTGAGTTATGATATAACAACTAGTGTCGCCACTCAGCAACTACTAATATAATATATTAGTAGTTGCTGCGTTCCTTGCCAGGGCTGGCTAAGAGCTTGCCGGAGAACCGCTGCCGCCGCCCTGTGCGCCTTCGTGCTTTCCTGCTGCCTGACGTACAGGTGCATGTTGCCGTACCCAACTACTAATATATATCACTAGATAAATATATTACTACTAGTAGTTATAGTAGTAATATATTTATCGGTCAGAAGTAGTACTTCCGGTAGTAGTGTATTTTTGGTAAGTACTAGTGATATACTAAATTTCGCGAATACTGTCGAAATTCTACAGTATGCCAAAATCCGAATTTTATAATACGCGTTGTGCATTTTGATCCCCGACTTCGGCCAGGCAGCGACTAAAGGAGCCCACCGGCACAACGCCCTCGCAGACGCGCGTTGCGGGTCGGGGCAGACGTCTGCTACGGACACTCGGTCTTCACTCCACCACTGTATAGCGTCGTCTACAGTGCCTACAGTGCTACAGTTCCGTAGTAAAGTTCATCTTCGCGTCGAGACTCGCAGTGCCACCTTTGGATACACGCAAGTCTGGTCCAGTGAGTCAAAATGATCCCTCGGCCGCCTATGCGACTGAAGTTCTCACCAACCTCTCACTTCCCAATCGGCCGCCTGTCGGACAAGTGAGTGACTCGCTTCTCTCTCCGCCCATGCGCGTCTCGACCTTCGCGTCGCTGCTGCTGCCACTGGCCGCGGCCCAGAGCTCCAGCAGCTCCACGGCCTCCTCGGGTGTGTCCTCCGCCTCCAGCTACGTGCCGTGGACGCTCGCAGACAACGCGACGCTCCTGGCCGAGATCGAGGCCCAGCTCACCATGTGCACGTACTCCAAGGTGGAGGAATGCATCCAGAACCCGCAGCTCGTCCAGGAGCTCGGCACGCTCGTGCGCGGCCCTGGCTACTGCATCGCCATGGACTCGGCCTACGTCAACGTCACCACCTCCCTGGCCGCCATCCCCAACCGCTACTACCCCACGTCCGTCGAGGACGCGTACGACGCCGGCTTCTCTAACAAATTCTCCGAGTGGTCGGACGCCAACCGCGAGCAGTTCGAGGTGGACTGTCCGCTGCTGTACAACGAGACCATCGGCCAGGGGAAGACATGCTCTGCTGCACCGAGTCCCAGTACACGGGACTGTCCACCCAAGTCCGCATGATCCTGGCCTCTGCTCGGCCTGCAAGCAGAACCTGCGCAACATTTTCTGTCAGTTCACGTGCAGCCCCAACAACAGCCTCTTCCTGGACATCAACGAAGTCCGCATCATGACAGGAGACGACGAGCACGAGGGCGCCGTTTTCCCGGCGGTGGAGGAAGCCACGTACTACGTGGGCAAAGACTGGATCCGAGACATCTACGACTTCTGCGAGGACGACAGTTCCTTCTCCCTACTGTGCAACCCCAACCAGGACTGTACGGACGGCTACGGACTCATGGAGTACATGGGCAAGTACGCGTATAACAGCATCGGATCTCCAGAGCAAATCAACGTCACGACCATGGACGAGTATTCCGAGGAGATTCAGCTGACAGAGTTCTGCCACTGCGGGGCCAACACGACCAACTGCATTTCGCCCATGAACAACAAGATGACGTCGTGTGTGGGCGTCTGTGGGTCGCTGTGTGCTGTGAGCTCCGACGATACCCGAACGTACACTGAAGCTTGTTACGGAGCGGCGTCCGCGTCCGCTTCGGGTAGCGGCAGCGTTGTGGATAACGACGCCGACTCGACGTGGGCGGAATTGAACGAGTATCTGGCCACCAACATCCCCGTGACGGACTGGTCGGCTCTCAACTACTTCCTCGTCATCTTTGGCGGAGTCGTGGGTCTTCTATTGATCGTGGGCTTCATTGTCGCAATTCTTCGGGAGAGGAGATACAGCGCGGTAGACCGACGATCAGGTACTCCTCAAGTGGGGCCTGGTACGCCCGACTTCCATGGTGTGGCGACGGCTATGGCAGGAAGTGTTGGCCACTTGAGCTTCATGGATGAGCTCATGACAAACAAGTTGCGCGCGTGGGCGCAATTCGTGTCGAAGGGCAATCGACCCAAGAAGATTATGCCGATGGTGCTGGTCGTTGTCGTGATCTGCGCTGTTGGGCTGTACAACATCGATATCGAAACCGACCCGATCAAGCTCTGGGTGTCCACGGCTAGTACGTCTTACGAGCAGCGCCAGCACTACGGTGACATTTTCAACCCCTTTTACCGCTCGGAACAGGTCATTATGGTGCCCAAGGACGGTGGCAACATCTACCGCTCGTCGATTTTGAAGGAGGCGATCCGCGTCCAGAACGTCGCTGCCAATGTGACGTACACTTCTGATGATGGTGAGACTACGGTTGAGCTTGACGACATCTGCTGGAAGGCCACTGGCACGGGCTGCACGGTTAACTCCATCACGCAGTACTTCCAGAACAACATGGAGCACTTTGAGTTCTACGAGAAGTATGGCTTGGAGATGGACCACTTCAGCAACTGCTTGTACGCTCCGACGACATCGGACGTGGCGCTTTGTACAGAGCTGAAAAACGCTTTGGACGATGGCGACTCGCTTCCTTCGAGTATGAGTGATTGCCCGTGTTTGTCGGCTTTCGGCTCGCCTATGAACCTTTACAACACGTACCTGGGTGGCTTCCCGACGGTGCTGAGAGCAACTACACGCTGTTTCTGGAAGCGGAAGCATTTGTCTCTTCGTACCTGAACTACAACTACGCTGACGATGACAAGAATGACGATGCGATCAAGTGGGAGCGTGAGTACATCAAAACGATGAAGACTGAGGCTGCTTCGAACACGGTGTTTAACGTCTACTTCTACGCGGAGATTTCTGTTAACGATGAAGTTGACGCCGAATCGAGCAACGGTATGGGTCCTGTAGTATTGAGCTACTGCCTGATGTTGATTTACATTTCGCTGGGTATTAACCGCATCAAGTTCAGCCGCGAGTTCTTCATCTCGTCGAAGATTGTGGCTGGCTTCTGCGGTGTCATGAGCATTGCGTGCGGTGTTGCCTCGACGGTCGGCATCTACATGTGGTTCGGAGTCAAACTCCAGCTGATCATCATGGAGGTGGTTCCTTTCCTGTCGCTGGCCATTGGCGTCGACAACATTTTCTTGCTCATCCACGCTATGACTGAGAAGGAGGACCAACTTCGACGAGATCAGCCAAGTCTCTTTGTTGGGCTGGAGCACAACCCGAAGGCCATCGAGGAGATCACCACCATCATCGTGTCCGAAAGCCTGGCGTACATTGGTCCGAGTATCTTCATGGCCTCCGCGGCTGAATCTGTGGCATTTGCTTTTGGTTCCATCTCAAAGATGCCTGTCGTTCTGTGGTTCGCTGCCATGGCATGTTGTGCTGTGGCGATCAACTTTTTCCAGATGACGTTCTTCCTGTCTGTCCTGACGCTGGACAAGCGTCGTGAGTTGAGTGGCAAGTACGATATCATTTTCAAGCGTGCTACATCCGTGAGAGCGCAAGTGCCGGCCGGTGGTCCGGAGACTCAGCAGACGTCGCAACCGCTTGTGTCATTGGAGCCCAAGACCCCGCACCAGAGGATGCTCGGGCTTCAACGGCAGCCGAAAGTCGCACACTAACGGATAAGCTCGACTACTGCGTCGATGTCTACGCGTCCATCTTGACGTACAAGATTGTGAAGTTGGTTGTGCTGCTGGCGTTCCTTGCATGGACATTGTGGTCGATCTACTCGATGGAGTCACTGGACCAGGGTCTGCCCCAGAAGGAAGCCATGCCGTCCGACTCGTACATGATCGAGTACTTCGACGCTCTTGATGTGTACCTGGCAACGGGTGTGCCTGTGTACTTCATTGTTGAGACTGGCTACGGACGCAACCCGGGCACTTGGTCGCTGAACGATGAGAGTGTGGAGACGATTTTCTGCAAGTCCAAGGACATTTGTGGCACGTACTCGATCCCCAACATTATGAATGCACTAGCCAACGACGGTGACGAGACTGTTACCCACATCAGTCCTGGCACGACTTACTCATGGATGGACGACTTCTGGGGCTTCGTGAACCCGGACAGCGAGTGCTGTCGTGTGGATTCTGTGGGCGACTACGTCCCTATCGAGACTGGCAACGACACGTACACGACTCTGCGTTCGGATGACGACACCTGTCTCGCATCGTCAGACACGGTCCCTCCCGTTCCAGAAGACGAGTATATGTCGCTTTTCAGTATGTTCGCCACAGCTAGTGCTGGCACCTCGTGCTCGTACGGTGGTGGTTCAATCTACCGTGGACAGTTCAGCATTGACACGGAGCCTATTCCGACGGTCAATGACTCAACACCTGCAGTTCGACTTAACAGCAGCGGCTACGGTGACGAGATCACGGCTTGGTCGTACATGGTGACGGGTACCTCGAACCCGACGCAGCAGCGCTACATCGACTCGTACAAGCAGAATCTTGCAGCTGCCGAGTGGATCAGTGAGAAGACGGGCGTTGATGTCTGGGTGTACTCGCTGACCTATGTGTACTTCGAGCAGTACCTGACCAT
The DNA here is from genome assembly GCA_012656105.1 of Phytophthora syringae. Taxonomy (NCBI): domain Eukaryota; phylum Oomycota; class Peronosporomycetes; order Peronosporales; family Peronosporaceae; genus Phytophthora; species Phytophthora syringae. The sequence goes on from JAAKBD010000144.1 coordinate 22,550, forward strand.
TATCGACGATGCGTATGAGCTCATTGGTCTCTCGCTGGCGGCAATCTTTGTGATCACGACGCTGTACCTGGGCAACGTCTTTTACTCGCTGACAATCGCGTTGATGGCAACGAATATTGTGGTGCTGGTGCTGGGTCTGATGCAGCCTCTGGACATCATGTTGAACGGACTGTCGGTGGTGAACCTGATCATTGCGGCTGGTATCGCGGTGGAGTTCTGCGGTCACTACGTGCGATTCTTCGCGAAGGCTCGTGGCACGGGCGATGAGCGTGCTCGTGATGCTCTTCGCCAGGTGTTGACGTCGGTGCTCTTCGGCATTACCATCACGAAGGTCATCGGTCTGAGTGTGCTGACGCTTGCGGACTCGCGCGTGTTCAAGAAGTACTACTTCCGCATGTACATGATGGTGGTGGTGTGTGGTGTGCTCAACGGAATGCTGCTACTGCCTGTGCTGCTCAGCACCGTCATGGACGTCAAGAGCTTCTTCCAGCGCAAACACTCGCGGAAGAGCGAGCTCCCGTCTGCACCTGTCACTCGCGTGGACTAAACCGCAATCTGCCATTGTGAGTCCCTTGGTCGAACACAAACGCGTATGTGGCGTATCAATCAATGAAAAATAAATAGTGAAAGCAACTTCAACAAGTACGACCTTCACTCTTGCTTCGTCCAGTTGGTTCCATTATCACGTAGCAGCGACAGGTTTCTCCTCCTCCTTCGCTCCGTTGGTCGTCTCCTCCACGGCTCCTCGTCCAATGGGCTCCGGTGCGACATCCGTCGCCTCCGCTTGCTGCAGCACCACGAGCGTGAACCTCAGGAACTGGGCGATGATCATCTCGTGCATCTTGGTGCGCAGTCGCAGCCACTCGATCTCGCTGTCGTTCGGGTCCGGGAAGAGCTTCTGCAGGTGCTTCTTGGTGCGGCCGTAGAGACTCAGCACGTGGTACGCGTGCATGATCGCTTCCTTGTACTCGAGGTTCTCGTACTTGACCACGATCCCGTCATTGTTCATGAGCAGGTAGGACGAGAAGCCAGGCTTGCTCTTGAGCTGCTTGATCACCTCCTCCACCTCGTTCGGAGCTGCGGCCGCCATATCTTGCTGCGAAATGGCAATGGTCAGCCGTCTCGAACCGCCGCTAGAAAACGCCTTCCAAGCAGCTTTCCACTATTAACTGCCGTCGCTACCGAGATGGCTCAGGGGTCCAGTGGTTCCTACTACGACGACTACATGCGCAGCAATGCGCTGCTCAAGCATTGCGGCGAGAAGAGCACCAAGAAGCTACTGACGGATCGCAACGCCTACATTTCGTTCCTCGAGGTGCAGCTGGAACGAGTCTCGGCTGCGTGTTTGACCACGCAGACGTTCGAGAGGCGATTGACGGAGCTGGAGAGTGCACAGCAAGCCAACGATCAGAAAGTGGCGTCTCTCTCCAAGGTCTTCCGACTCAATCAGGAGTACGTGGAGCAGACGTCGCAGCAGGCGCAGAGCGAACTCGCAACACACTCGGCCCAAGTGGACGCCCGGATGGACAAGTTCTCAGCCGAGCTGGAACGCCAACAGCCCCGCGTGGCCACGCTCGAGGACCAATTTCAACAGTGTCAAGAGTACTTGCCACGCATCACAGAGACGAACGATGCGGCACTTCACGACGTGAAACACCAAGCAGAGCAGGAGATCGAGCAGCTCAAGACGCACGTGCTCGCGCTTGAGACTCGGATCGACGACATGGAGTCCTGCCAGACAGCGACGGACCGCAAGGTGGAACACCTGACAGACACTGCAACTCACAAGCTGGACAAGGTGCGTAGTTGTCGAACTGCGTGGCTGATAGAGCGCAGCAGCTGAGGATTTGGACAGGAAGTAGCACTTGTACGCTCGTCTGTGGCGGAGAAGAGTTTCCAGCTTGAGCGAACGGTGGTGCAACTTGTAAGTCTCGTTACTCCTAGGACGTGGATCATTTAATGAGCATTGGTATATGCTATCACAGGGCAATGATTTGGAGCAGCTAGTGCACCAGGTTGACGCTTCTTGGCGAGCAGAGACGTCGGAGACAGCAGGTCGTTTGGAGGCGCATGTTGGTGAGCTGCAACAACGCCTCAGTCATTTCCAGCAGGACTTTGAGCACGGGAATACGGAAGTGAAGGGGTGCTGAAGAAAAGTCTGGACACTCAGCACCTCCTCAGCGGAACTGTGGTGGCACTTCAATCCGAGGTTGATGAGGTCAAAAGCCAACGAGTGGCTGCAGCTGAAAAGGACAGCGATGAGTTCTCGACTGCAGTTGAGGACCTACGAGAGAGACAAGCGACACTGAAGAATGCACTTCAACTGTTGCAAGCGTGTGCTCTCGAAGCTCAGCAAGCGAGTGATGATCGTTGTACCAGACTAGATGAGAGATTATCTGCTGCGGAAGACTCGTTCGAAGCTCGGGCAGATGAGTTGGTCTGTACAGTATTGATAAAGGTTGGTGTTGCTTGGGGACTAACTATTGCTACTCGATTAACCTTCAGAGAAGGCGAATGCTTGCCGCGCTCGAAGACGTTGGAGAAACACTTCATCAAGATGCAGGCACGACAACAGGAAACACGGTAGGACACGAAGCGATATTATTCCGTACGAAATGTAGCCTGACTGGTGCTTTGTCTTCTTTGCAGCTTCAGACAGCGAGGAAAGAGTCCGAGTCCCATTTTGGACGTATAATGGAGTTTTCTACCACGCTTGAGAATCGATTGCGGATACTGGAGCACACCGTTTTGTCACTGGAGGTGCGTGCGAAAGTGATGCGGACTGCTGACAGCAAGAACCTTACTTTGTGTTTTTTTTCCTGAATGAATAGACAAAGGTGCAGCGAAGCCGAGCAATCTCAAATGTATTGGATAAAGTGCTACCAGGACAGAGCTCGGAAATACGATCACCAGAGACACCTGAGAGATCAACGAGGCATTATGATGCGTTCGACAAAGATCTTGGCATGTTTAGTGCAAGTTCTCAAAGGCTGGGAGAGGTACTATTTGACCCCTGTCGACGATGCATTAGGTAAGAGCGACCGCTGACTGTCCAACTTGTCGATACTTTTTCAGCGATCAGCAGGATGGAGTAACGAGCAGTACTATCAAGAGAGGATTCGAGAGCTTGAAGAACGGTTGCACAAGAAATCACAAATTGAGGAGGAGCAGCGAGCTCTGTTTCCAGAGAGGTCGAAGGGTTCGTCGAAATCGTCCATTGCATCTTCCTGCTACGTCTCCAGCTTTGCAACCGAGGACGAGTTTAAACACGACACACCTCGACGGCCTCGCACCACCTTGAAGAAGGTAAGAAGTGTTGCTGTACTAATTTGCAATTGAACCTTATCAAACAAAAATAATATGCTGATGTACAGAAGATCATCAAGCAGAGCTCCAAGACAACGCAATCCACCGGAGCATCAAAAACGCCAAAGCCTAAGACCAGACCGCAGACGGTTCGTCACCATCCAGCTATATAGCTTCGAAGGCTTACTTCTTGTACATTTACATTACCATTTGAATTCATGTTGCTTCACCAGGATCGGGAGTACGCGATCGACTTGACGGTCGAAGCAGAGCGAAATAGGTCGGCAAGACGATATTTTACGAGGTCAAAAGTGCTTTTCCATCTGCAATGGTTTCCAGCAAGTAGTCGGCGGCTGGCACACCAACTACAATTCGATACTCCTGTAATTACCAACCAAGAGGTTAGCTGGTTCAACCGAGGCGAGTATGGATAGATAGGTAGATTTACCTCCAAGATGCGCATGATCCGGTCGGCTGCTTCATAGCGAGCCTTGATGATCAACGCCATTTGTCTTCGCGACTGCTTTGAGCGAGGTCCATGCGGGCCGCTGTAGTCCAGAAACTCTGCATTACCACGGGTTCGTCAGATCTGCTTTGAAGATAGCAGAACGAGTCAAAAGTCATGACCGATTTCTCTCCGCGTCTCCTTTGCGATTTCGTCCTGCAACACGTGGAGCAGGTGCTCGATCTTCCTGCGGTGGCGTTCAATGCGCGTTGTTTCTGCGTTTGCAGCGTCTTTAAGGTTTGGTCGACTGGAAATGCTCTTGCTGCGTTGCTTCCGTCGGTCAAAAGAGTAATTCTGCTTGTCGAGCACGGCGCAGTGGCGCTCTCGTGCAACGGTAGTCTGAAAACCCAAGGCAAGATAGTGAGTTCATGCTACGAAGTCAAGCGATTTCAACCAAGCACCAAACGAACCGCAGCCAGTGCTGCCTCTCTGTCTGCATCCGACTCGCGCTCACGCACGAAAAACTCCTGGTCTTCCACTGCGACCGCCGGCGAATAGTAGCGCGGCCCAGTCGTTTTGTCTGCTGGCGGGTCCATTACCCGCATGCCTTTCATGAAGGTGTTCATGTCGCTCGTGATACTGCGCAACAAAGTGTGCAGCACCTCCAGCAATGAGCTCGCAGCATTCTCTCGCGGTAATGGAGGAAGCGATTGCGCCAACTGTGGCAATCGCAGCGTCGATGACGACCGATTCACTCCTGAGTTCTGTCGACGGAGTTGAGCGCTGACGGCTGGCGGGGGACGTCCTGCTGGGCCCCAGAAGACCCCAACGGACTCGGAAGTAGCTGCCATGACGTGACACAAGTGCCTACTTCTCGAGACTCGATATATTTGAACCGACCAACATCTATTTCCACAGCTTCCTGATGCGAAAGAGACGAATTCTGCCTTGCTGGTCGATGCGTTCAACCTGCAACATGTCGGCACTGAAAGCCAAAAAGTCCGTCATGGCCTCGTCGTCTCCTCTGGCTTCGTGGGCCAAGTACGTGACGGTCTCTTTGTCGCTGAACCTGCAGATGCTGCGCGCCAAGTTCCGCCAGCTCTCCTGGCCGTAGATCGGGTTGATGCAGTCGGACACGAGGATGAAGTGGAAGCTGCTGCGCGTCAACGGCCGGTCGGAGCCCCAGACGAACTCGGCCACTTGCAGTCGCTTCCTCTCGCTCTCGGACGCCGCGTTCGCCTCCACGTTGCGTTGCAGCAGCTCCAGCGCCTCGTGCTGGTCCGTTAGCAACACGTCGGCGCCCAGCGCGGCCGCCACGAGCCCCGCGAGGCCGCAGCCGCTGCCCAACTCCAGGACGCTCTGGCCGGCACTCACGTCGAAGGCGGGCGGCGTCTGCGCGGAGAACGCCACGAGGCGCTTGGCCAGGAAGCGACTGGCCTCCCACACGCGCGACGCCGTCCACGCATCCGCGAAGATGGGCGCCAGTTCGGCGCTGCGCAGCGTCTCGGACAAGCAGTAGCGGCGGCCGCCAACGGAGCACTCCATGGTTACCAAAAGCGGCCGTTATTTTGTACTGAGGTTTGTATGGGCAGTAAACTCCTCGCAGAAAAGAGTGACGTGACTCGTCGTTCGATTGTGGTTAGTGTAGCCATGTTAGTCGTACGCCTTCGTTGCTCACCTTCCACCTTCGCAGTCTGCTCGCTCGATTGCTGCTTCCGCTGATTTCGCAAGTCAAGTCAAGTGCGAACGACCTTTCGGTACGGCTGTCGTGTTGTGATTCACAACTTATAGGCAGCTTTCCTTCCTTTTGCTGCATTCTGTCGGTATTAGGCGCAACTCGCGTGATCCGGCTTCAAACAGGCTGCTCACCTTGGCCAGCTCCACAGCCGTGCAGAGAGAGCGAGGGCTGCGGCTGGCCCGAATCGCTGCTGGCCAAGCCGCTGACAGCAGCGCCGCCTGTTACTAACCCGAACCGTAGAGGAGCCCACTGTATCACGCCGAAAGTGCAGGATCACTGCCTCACTTTGACTCTAAAAACCTGCATCTATCGCTTGCCAAGGCCAGGGTTGAAAGCCCAAGTGCTGCCTGTTTATCTGCTTCTCCGATATTATAGTCGTCACCTCGGGCTCTGCCTCGATGGGCTTCATTCGCGAAGCAACAAACAAACATGGCTGCACGCGATTCGACCAAAACCCTACAACTGCCGTTGACTCGCAGTTTGTATGCTTTCCAGAGACGGGTCCAGCTTCTGATGCCCTAGTCGCCGCCATCTGGGCCTGCACCCCGCTCTCCCCGACATTCGCCTTCAGTCCAGTTTAGTGCAGCGGCATGCCGCGCCCCGAGTACGCGCCGTTCCTGACGTCGCCGCGCGGCGCCTCCGCGTCCGTCGCGGGGGTTCCGCGCCGTCCGCCGTCTCGGCCCTGGGCGCCGCCGCCTCGGAGACCTTCAGCGCCGCCCTGAGCGTCGCCAAACTGAATCTGCACCGCCGCCGCCGCCACACGCCCACAGCCGCCTCGGCCGCCTCTTCCAGCGGCGCGAACGGCAACAGGCGGACGCCCTACGTGGACCGAGAAGACGACGAGGAGGACGACCCGTTCGACCCCCGCAGCAGCAGCAGCAGCAGCAACGAAATCATCGCAGCAGTAGCCGGAAACCCGCGCGCTCGCCGTCCCCGTCGCCCTCTCGACGCTCGGGCGGCTTCGCGTCGCTGTCGATGCGCTCGCCCTCTGCGCGCTCGTCGTCGGCCACGTCCCCTCGAGTCTGCGTGACGGCAGCGCGTCCTCCATGGCGAGCGACGTGGCGCTGCACCTGCCCGAGCTCTCGGCCGAACGCGTCGAAGCGCTCGTCAACTTCATCGACCGGTCCGTTGACGACGCCTACAACCTCAGCTTGGGCTTTGGCCGCGTGCGCTGGACGCCCAGTCGCGCCAGAGAGGGCGTGACGATCCACCGAGCCAGGAGCGGCCCGGACGACGCGCTGCTGGACGCCGCCGTGAGAGGACGCTGCAACATCAGCGCCACGTTCCGAGAGATCAGCGACCTGCTGATCACCGAGACGACCGCGGACTTTGTGGACCATGAAAACGCAGTCAACCCGACTGAGTTCCTGGACGGACAAGTGCTGTACACGCTGGTGCCCAGGACCCCGGAGGAGCGGTTCGTGTGCGTCAAGTGGCACTGCGTGCGGTCGCTCTCGCCGTCCGTGGCGAGGCACAGAGACTACGTGTACGTGGAGCTCGTGGACTCGTTCGAGAACAGCGACGGCCGGCGGATCGGCTACCGACTCACGAAGAGTGTGGACCTGGACGTTCTCGCTCCGCGTGATACGAAACACCTTTTTGTACGGGCGAAGACGCTGACGCTGCAGACGTGGAGCGAACGAGCACCGGGAAGTCTGGAATTTGTTACCATGATGATTAACGACCTGGGAGATCGGCTGCCGTCCTGGCTGGTGCACAAGATGGTGGATTCGGCGGCTGTGCGGTCCGCGTGTATACGAGACCACATTAACCAGCGCCGTCTGGATCTGCTCGTGTACGCAGGGCCGAGGGATATGGTGCCGCTCAGTCGCAGGGTCTGCTGTGTGGTGTGCACCCGCAGCTTTTCTCTCGTGCGCAAGAAATACAATTGTGACGCCTGCGGAGACGTCATTTGCAGTCAGTGTAGTGTGCACCAGATCGTGACAGCCCACCAGCGGTTGAGTGACTTGTCGGCACCCGGAGGCAAGCGCAAGGCGCGTATTTGTGCCAAGTGCAGCATCAAGATGCAGAAACGAGAGCTGCCACGTCGGGCTTCATCTGCACGGCAGAGCGACATTTCACGTGTCAGCTCTGATGGTAGCATTCGCAGCTCGTTGGCGTCTAATAACTCGTTTTTAGGGCGGTCGCACGCGTCAGCAGGGAAGACTTCGGACGAGACCAGACGCAGTTTTCTCTCGGACTCGACAGCAGGCACAAGTTCGCTCGACTCCGCCGACGATGGGGGCAGGGGTAGTGGCAACGGATCCACACCCGCGGCAGTGCGCAAACAAATCCCCACCATGTTTCAGTTCCGCCCGACATCTTCGTCCACCGGCAAGAGTGAGCGATTATCAAAGGCTTCGACGTCCCCGTCATCGCCAGGAGATGAAGAAGACCGACTTAATGTCGAGGAACTGCTAGAGGGGAATATTGTAGCACCTGCACCGGTAGAGCTGGATCTCGGCGTTGGCAAGTATAAGGAAACCTTCACGCAACGGCCAGCACAGGCCGCCAAGGATTACAAGGCCCAAGCAGCAGAACTAGCAGAGTACAGCGACTCGGAGGAGGAAGAATACGTGGAGGACGACGCGGGCAATTTCCTCACCGAAGGCCGCAGCCACGTCCGTGAATCGCTATCGCAAGCAACTGTTATGACGCTGGATATGGATATACCAACGGTGCACAAGGTGGAAGTCGCCAGCTTTCTCACGGAGGAAGAGAATGCGAACCTGGACACCGTGTCGAATGATTCGGACTCAGCTAGCTTTCTTACAGTGGACGAGAACTCGAAAATCATTCACGAGAGCAGATCATTTGGTGGGAGGTCACCAGCGCCAGTTCCTGTGCAGGTAGAAGAGCTGGTTGTAGAAGAGATCATGCCCGAGACGATGCGCACCGTCCCGCGGCGCAGTATGGAGTTGCAGGAAGTGGAGGTGGAAGAGCTGCTCATCGAGGAGATCCAGCCTGTAAATGTAGGCATTGTTCCGCGTCGCAGTATGGAGCTGGAAGTGGAGGAAATTCAGCCCGAGAACGCGAGTTCTGCTCGGCGCATCAGTATCGAGGCAGAGGTAGAAGAGATGGAGGTGCCCATGGTGGTGCGCAAGGTGGCCAAGCGGTTAGTTGTTGGCTCTGGCGGAGACGCAGCCACAACTCACGACGAGCCCCAGCACCACGACCTAGCGGTGCTCCTCCTGCGCCACCAAATGTAGCAGCCATGCTTACCAACAGTATGGCCAGTGCAAGTGCAAACAAGAAAGCCCAAGTGTCTTCCAATGCCACACGGGCCGCGCCTCCTCCAGCACCTTCATCTGCTCCAGTTCCTGCCCCTGCACCTGAAGAACCGGCTGCACCTGAGGAGGATATCCTTAAAGTAGAGGACCTGCAGGTGCATCTGGATCGCATGAACCAGATCTCGGCGAATCTGCGCGAAATGCGAAACGGGATGAAGGACACGACTAAGACCCCAGCCAGCACGCAGACAGCAATGGCAGCACTCATGACATTCGAGACCAAGGCGAATGCTGAGCGTGCCGCCAAAATCGCGGCCAACTTCATCAGTCTGCTGGACCGAAATGCGGCGCCTGCAGCCCGTCGCGCGCAGCAGCAGTTGAAACTTGGCGGACCTCGCACGAGTCTGTTCAACTTGACACTGGCCATGGGCGATGGCAGCTTCGTGGATTACCTCGTCGACTCGACGTTTGAGGATGTTGGTGAGAGCCCCGACGGCACTGGCTTGGGGTGGCAGTCTGTGCAATCGCAGACGACGGGCAAGCAGTATTTCTTCAACAACAACTGCGCGCTCGCGTCGTGGACTCTGCCGGGGCCCGATGTCTTCCGGGGAACGCTTTACATGGTTCTCTAGAGGGTTTGCACTCGCCAACGAATTATTTAGCTAGCAAAGGAGACAACATGAGTCCATCCGTGTACAGTTCTGTGTCTAAGGAAACCAGAGCGCAACAAATAAAGAAAGTGACGTACATCACGCTTACCAACTCGGTGGAGCTACAATGAGGTAGGCCTTGAACAGATCGCCATTACCGGTACGGGCATTCCTCCGAACTGTGCGGCATACTGCAATTCGGGCAGTCAGCGGCCTTGGGTGTTCCTGCGTCCACAGACGAGGTGATGCTGGATCGTGGTGTGGGGGACTTCTTGTCCATGACTGAAGCAGCCAAGTTTGCAAAGCGCGAGGAGAAGCTCGCGAGACCGGAGCTGGGCGTCGCAGGCCTGGAAGAGACTGGCACAGGAGGTGGCAATGAGGCACTGGAGGTGACTGACGAGCGCTGGATTGAGGCCTCAGACGCAGTGTCCGTCATGCTGCGGTTGCGTGGCGAGCCCGGGCGGAAGACAGCAAACCGGATGAGCTTCTCCTTTCGTGCCAACTTGCCGAGAAGCTGCGTCACCTGCTGTAAGGACATCAGTGACGCGTTCGTCTCGTTGATGCTCATGATGTACATGCCCGGGTACACGTCGCCGTGGCTCTCAATGGGTCCTTTCTCGCCAGTGGACAAGTTGGTGAAGCCGTGCACGACTGCGCACTCCTGGATGCCGCTATCAAGCAGCACCCCAGCGGACCCGGAGGCACACGCACTTCGACGATCTCTTCGATTTCGTTGTCGCTCTCGCTGTCGCTGTCATTGTCGAAGAAAGCCGCTCCTTGGAGTGCTCCCTGCAGCATGGCACCATAGTCCTCGGGCAGTGTCACGGGGATCTCTGCGTACTGGTAGTCGAACTTGCGGAGCTCCTCGTAGTACGGATTGGACCCGGTGATCTTGTAGTCCATGCCGGCCCAGAGGTTCACCAGCTTGGCTTCCCTTTATCTTCGTAGTAGAGTCCGCGTAAGCTGCTCGTGCGGATGCTCGTGCTTGGCTCGAAGAAGACGACGGTGGCCTTGCGACCCAGATGGGAGATCACCTTGCCGTTGAGGCTCTCAGGCTCTGCATCAGTAGTAGTATCAGCTATTAGTCACTGCAGATAATAGTACGATCTTCCACGGCACCTTTCATCGGCGCCACGCAGCCCTGGGACCGCAGCAACTCGATGATCTGCAAGTGTCCTCTCCAGATGGCCAGGTCCAGCGCCGAGTAGCCGTCCTATTCGACAGAAGAGTTAGTAATAGTACTCTAGACAAAGGATGGTATTACTACTACTATAGCCAAAACTACTAACGTCGGTGAGCGCCAGCACGTCCGCCCCGTACTGCAGCAGCATCATCGCGATCTGCGTGTTCCCCACGAGGCAGGCGCAGTGCAGCATGGAGAAGCCGCCGCTCTCCGTGAGCGCAGCCACATCCGCCTTGCCGATCTTGAGCGTCAAGTAGCGCCGCGCCTTCTCCACGCTGCCCTCCAGGATCGCCTCGCGCAGGTACTGGTTACTCTTGCCCTGCAGCAGATTCATCTCGGGCCGATGAGATTTTTGCAGTGAACCCACGATCTGATACTGAGCGTACTCAGAATCAGATATCTATATTTATTCATTCGATTCTAAATTAGAATCGAATGAATAAATTTAGATAGTGTCAGAATATTTTAATTATCAAAGGTTAAAATAATCGTGGGGTTCTAAACACTGGCCTGCGCGCAGGAAGCATACTCAACGCTTTTCTGGGCCTACCACTATAAGTATCGAGCGCCCACGATGGCCTCTGAGGACTGGGTGCTGTCTGGCACTGCACGCTATGGGCAGCTCATTGCTTTGATCTCGGGAAGACAAACTGTCCTTGCCAACCCCAAGGCGCCCCTGGCGGTACGGTTATTGATGCAGGATCAAATAGATGCAAAGGCGCTTACCTCCAAACTCTCGTCAGACAGAGCTTGGCGGGCGGCCTCTTCCTTCGAAGTGCAAACACCCAAAGTCTGTACGCCCTTGAATGACGAACCCAAGTGGCGCGGATAATTTTAATTTGTAAGTTAGACGGTAGACTGTCCTTGCGACTGCATCGGCAGGACTCCTGCCAGACCCACAGACGGACAAGATGCCTTCAACGTGCATGTTGCACGTGAACAAACCGTCGCCTCGCCGATTCAGCACTCGGGTGACCTAGAAGCAAAGCATATTGAGCTCACGATTTACCTGACGCAGTAGACAATTCACTCACTATCCACCCCGAGACGTCCATTCTCTGGACGGCGTAGTTCGTCCACGTCTCGCGCAGGAGCCGGTAGCCGAGGTCAAAGCGAAAAGTGTCGCCCACGAAGAGCAAGTTCAGTGCTGCCTGCTCCTCATTCGACAAAGGGCCTGTCTCGCGATGTTCGTGGAGGCTGGATACCGGAAGGTACAGCATCAGCTTTCTTCACGCTCCACATTCTCCAATCTCCGGTCTACAGAGCATCATGGAGCAACAGCAGCAGACTGACATGCCTGAAATGTCCAACCGACCAAGAAGTTCAACCTGCTCTTCCGCACCAATATGGGCGCGGCGGACGAGATGTGCGGCTGGATCTACCTCTGACCGGAGACGGCACAATGAGCCTACATCAACTTTGCCAACGTGCAGAGCACCATCCGCAGAAAACTGCCGTTCGATCCTGGTGGTTCGAACAGTAGGCCTGCTCAAATGAAGCACGGATGCAACGGTTGCACGCGGCGGCGCACTTGACCTTGGGATGGTCGGTCGTGGTGCTGAGTAGGCTGATGAACGGACGGTGCTGTTGCTGTTGCTCCATGGTGTGAAGATTGGAGAATGTGGAGCGCTAAGGAAGCTGGTGCTGTATACCTTCCGATCGAGAAAGTAGTTCAACTTCCTCGACCAATCAAAAGCGTGCAAACATTTAAACCTTTGCCCGCGAATCCGAAATGTCGAGCAAAATGAGACCAACCTTCATGTTTAGAGCTTCAAAGCTATTCAGTTTGTTCCTATCACGCAACTAGCTCGTCACTGCTATTCGGCATTCACGACAGCATTTTCAACTGCACCGAGTAGTTAAACAGAGACGGATCAATCTTCTGGCCCTTGGCGCTCTTTTCGTCAGTATTCGTATTTATATGCTTTTAAGCTTTTACTTTTAAAACAGTTCCTAGATAGTGTAGGTAAATTGCCTAACTAATGCATCCTCGAAGTCACTACAGTGGCTACAGTAAAATTACTCAGACAAATTAAAAATAGTCTGTGTTCTAATTAGTCTATGTGGAGTTTCGCCAGACTATTTTTGTGTGAGGCCGCTGAAAATGTGCATACACAATGTGCTTACACAAACAATGTGCTTACACAAACTTTGTGTCAGCACATTTTCAGCGACCTCACAAAGTTTGTGTAAGCACATTTCTTTTTGTGTATGCACATTTTCAGCGACCTCACACAAAATAGTCCAGCACTAATTTGAACACTGACTATGGTACACTCACATATCTGCGGTACACTCAACACTGAATCAAACGAGTCTGAGACTGTCCACACGCTGATGCTGTGGCACTTGCGAATCGACTTCGTCCCGCGCACGTGTCCTCTCCACCAATGGCCGTCTCGTACGAGGCCGCGCCGCCGTCTCCTGCTGCTTCGCGCACCAACCCGCTGGGCTCGGCGTCTCTGCTGTCTCAGCTGCTGGTGCTGTGGTTCCAGCCGCTCGTGACGCTGGGCGCTCGCCGCCCGCTCTCCAGCGCCGACCTGTGGCCCGTGTGCGCGTCCGACGCGTGCCACGCTCTCCAGCGGCGGCTGTCGGCGGCCAGCGTTGAGCGTCTCCCCATGGCTGCCGCCTTCCTGCGCGTCTTCCGCCGCCCGCTGCTGCTCGTGTTCGCCAACTACGCGCTCTACGTCGCCGCGATGGCGCTGCAGTCGTACGTGGCGCAGGCGCTTCTGGACTTTCTGCACAGCCGTGAGAACGTCTTCCGCATCGCCAACGGCTACGCCCTCGTGGCGCTCATGGCCGCCGTCTCGGTGGTCGCCATCACGTGCCGCAACTTCGGCTTCTTCCTCTCGTCCAGAGTCGGCACCAACATGCGCTCGCTCGTCATGAGCTGCATCTTCCACAAGAGTCTGCGCCTCTCCGGGGCTGCCAGGCAGCAGTACACGACGGGCCAAGTGCTCACGCTCATGAGTGTGGACGCGGAGCGGGTCTTCACTGCGATGATGCAGGGCCCCTGGCTCGTGATGGCTCCAGTGGCCTTCGTCGTGTGTCTGTCGCTCATCGGGCTGCTGTTCGACGCCGCGTCCGCTTTCTGTGGCTTCTTGGTGCTGATCCTCGTCGTGCTTCTCTCTGTGCGCCAGGCGAAACGGATCTCCGTCATCCAGCGCCAGCTGCTCGCAGTCGTGGACGAGCGGGTCAAAGTCACGTCCGAGGCACTTCAAGGCGTCCGCATCATCAAGTTCTACGCCTGGGAAGCGTCCATCGCCAAGCGCGTCCACCAGATCCGCGCGACCGAGGTCAGTCTCTTCCGGAAGCTTCACATGTACATGGTCTCGAACTCGGTCTTGCTTTTCCTCACCCCCGTCTTCCTTTCAGGCTCGACGCTGGGTCTCTACGTGCTGCTCCACGGCGCCATTTCCGTGACCGACGCGTTCACGCTCGTGGCGCTGGTCAACATTTGCCGCGCCGTCGTCAACGAGTTCACGACCGCTCTGGCTGCGCTTTCGCAAGCGCGGAGCAGCTTCCACCGTATCGATACGTTCATGGCTAGTGGCGAATTCAAGACGCCAGCGAGACTGTCGACTGGTGACGTAGGTCGCATTCGCCTTTGCAATGCGGACTCGGACTGGCCTGCTTTGGCCAAGACGAATGATGCGGTAACTGAGAATTCGGGAATGGATGACGTCCAAGTGGACACCAGTACAGCAGTACCATCGGCAGTGCTGCCATCTGAGCCCAGCACCTTTGCACTAAAAGGTATGAGCCTCGACATCGAACCAGGTTCCCTGGTTATGATTGTCGGGACGGTCGGGTCGGGGAAAAGCAGCTTTCTCCACACATTGTTGGGGGAAATGATTGTGCAATCGGGTGAACTCGAGGTGCACGGAAGCATCTCGTACGTGAGCCAGGAGCCGTGGATCCGAAACTCAAGCGTCAAGAGCAACATTTTGTTCGAGTCAGCCCTCGACACCGAGAGGTACGAGCGCGTGCTGCAGGCTTCACAGCTTTCGCTGGATCTGCACGCGCTTCCGAACGGCGATCAGACCGAAATCGGCGAGAGAGGGATCAATCTTAGTGGTGGTCAGAAAGCACGAGTCGCAATTGCTCGGGCATTCTATCGCTCAGCATACGACATCTTGATCCTGGATGATCCGTTGAGTGCAGTGGATCCGCATGTGGCTCACGCGATTTTCGAGGAGGGCATTGTCGGCTTGGCGAAGAGCAAGACGCGCTTGCTTGTGCTTAATAGCCACTATGACTTGCTGGCTCGGGCCGACAAGGTCGTGGTTTTCGAGAATGGACAGATTGTCGGTAATGGCACCTACGACGAAGTGACGACACAGTTTCCCAAGTTTCGCTACGACAGCAAGCACACGGAGAAGGTTATTTGCAGTGATACTCTGTTTGAGGGACCTGAGCTCGAGAAGACAGAAGCAGACTCAGATGCAATTGCAGCGATGCAGCAAGCGACTGTGAAAGAGCGGGCAGTATCCAACACTGTGAACCTAGTCAAAGAAGAGGACCGCGTCACAGGAACAGTAGGCGGGAGCATTTACCGAGCATATTTTGACGAGACGGGTTTCAACAGCATGTTGGTGCTGTTTGTCCTCGTCGTAGCCTATGGTGTGAGCCAGGGCGTGCGAGTGCTCGTGGATTGGTGGCAAGGACACTGGGCATCAAACATGACTCGAAGAGGAGTGGATCCAACATACTCGGGGACGGTCTTCGGTATGTGGTACTTGGCATTTATCGTAGTTTGCACGCTACTCACGCTCGGACGCGGCTTGATGATGACGGAGGCGTGCATCCGAAGTGCCAAGAACCTGCACGATGAGCTATTCCAGCGCGTTTTGAGCGCTCCTATCAACCGCTACTTCGACGTGACTCCCATTGGGAGGATCCTCAACCGCTTTTCCAACGACCTCGATCAGATGGACTCGGTTTTGCCGCAGCAGTACCAGATGATGTTTCAAAACGTTGCCATGTCGGTGGGCAGCTTGGTCGTATCGGCGGTAGCGTCTTATTGGATTTGCGTTGCCTACGTCCCGATGCTGCTGGTGTTCGTGCTCACGGGTCAATATTTCAACAAGACCTCGAGAGAAGTAAAGAGATTGGAGGGTGTCTCGCGCTCGCCCGTGTATAATTTGTTTGGTGAAACTTTGGCCGGACTTCAGACTATTCGGGCGTTCAAGATGCAGAGTACGTTTGCAGATCTTAGCAAGAAAGTGGTGGACAAGAATACCGCGGCGTACTTTTCCTACTGTGCTGCCGGAAGATGGTTGGCTGTCCGTCTGGATTGGCTCTCTGTAGTGGTCATCTTGGTGGTATCGCTATACCTTGTTGCCACGAAGGAGCAACTCTCGCCTGTAGTAGCGGGGCTTTCGCTAACCTACGCGCTCAACTTAACCTCCACGATGCAGAATACTGTGCGTTCAGTTGACAGCACAGACAACGCTATGACGAGCGTGGAGCGCTTACTTCATTTCCGCACTATTCCGGTGGAGAAAGACAGCCCCGATTGCGTGCCGATCAACGATGCTGCTTGGCCTTTTCAGGGTTCCATCAACTTCGACAACCTGTGTCTCAGGTACCGGCCAGGTCTCCCGCTTGTGCTTCGCGGGGTGAGCATGGACGTCGCGGCCGGTGAGAAGATTGGCATCTGCGGACGAACAGGTGCTGGCAAGAGCTCCTGATGATCGCTCTGTTTCGCATCTGCGAGTTTGACAGCGGCTCGATCTTCATCGATGGAATTGACATTCAAAAGGTTCGGCTTACCGACCTCCGACGAAGCTTGGCCATTATTCCGCAGGACCCTGTGCTCTTCAGCGGCACTCTACGAGACAATTTGGACCCATTCGGAGCTTACTCTGATGCGGAGATGTGGGCGGTGCTGCAGCAAGTACATTTGGCAGGTGCAGTAACTAAGTGTGGTGCTGGCTTGGATTTTGTGGTCTCGGAGGCTGGTGACAACCTCTCGGTGGGTCAGCGGCAGTTGCTATGTATCGGTCGCGCGCTCCTGAAGAACAGCAAGATTGTGGTGCTGGACGAAGCCACCGCCAGCGTCGACTCGGCCACCGACGACCTGATCCAGACGACCATCAAGGAAACGTTCGTGCAGCAGACCGTTTTGATCATCGCTCACCGCATCAACACTATTATGCACTGTGACAAGATTGCAGTGATGGATGCTGGTAAAGTGTCGGAGTTTGATGCACCATCAGAATTATTGGCACAGCCGAACTCCGCATTTGCAGCGCTCGTGAAGCGAACGGCTTCCACGCAGACGGCGTAGGACCGTCTTCGAGGGTAGCAGAATGAATTGTCACTCGGTGGCAACTGCCGGAGTCTGGCTACACGAAGGTACGCGTAACGCGGAAAAACTAATGGATCAACATGTTTTTATGCAACTACAGTAGTGACCCGAGCAATTGGCAGGGATGCTAAGATTGAGTCGGACTGTTTTCGTAAGGATGAAGGAGCTCCGAACCCCGGCGTCTATGACGGCATTCTTGTTGCATTGCATGATTGTGGTGATGCGGTCGGTGTGCGATGATCAGCACAGGCTTGTCGGCGAAGGTGCCAGATGAACCTGACCAAATGGCTTCGTCGGCGTATTCCCCGATAGCACGGGGTCTAGAGGATTGATGGTCAAACTGCAGTCACACCTTCTCATGCCAATGTTGTCGATGGAATCGAGCCATTGCACAAATGCGAATCATGAACGAGCTTTTTCCTGCCCCCACGTTCGACCACAGGTTTCTCCCGGTTGGATCTCCATACTAACGCGACGCGATTGATAAGTGTGAGACTGATGAATGTGAGATGTGGTGATTTGCGCAGGTTGGGTCCATTCAGTCGAGGCTGTCGCTATGGGATTCGTCCTTGCGATGAAGCTCGTCGTTGTTGGTAAAACAATTGGTAGGATATTAACGAAAGTGTGGATGTCTATTGAGTTGTGCATCTTGCATTGAACGATTAATCTCTTATCAATACAAAACCAGGAAGGCAGTGCGCCGCAATCGGTGGGGTTGGACGAACAAGGCGCCGGTGGCGGGTCCTACGCAAGAAGAGGAAGAAGAAGAAAAGAGCGCTAAACCGAACGCGGAGCCACTTCACTCGTGAATCAGTTCGATCGGAGGTTGCGGCTCTGCGTGGGGATCGACTCGTCGAACGTGTCGACCAACGACTCCTCTTCGGTGGCTTCCGTAGTGACCTGCGGCTCGTCCTGGGTGGCCGTGGTCTGGTAGGGAGTTTCGGTCACTACAGTTGCCGATTCCTCGTCCTGCGTGACCGTCTCGGCCTCCGGGGTAGACGTGGGGTAGGACATCTCGGTCGGTGTCGGTGTCACCGTGGGCAGAGGGACTTCGGTGACGGGCCAGGTCGGTGTAGGCGTCGTGGCGAACGGCGTCGATTCTTCGTACGAAGGCTCCGTCACTTCAGGAGTCGGAGCTGGAGTTTCAGGGCACGGCGTATCCGTCGGAGCAGCAGTGTCGGGGATGTAAGTATCCACCGTCGGAGCTGGGGTAAAAGGGGTAGACTCTTCGTCCTGTGGAGCGTCCGTCTCGGGGCCAAAGTCAACACTAGGCACGGGATCGTCGCCGTTGGAGCTGGCGTTTCCGGAACCAAGGTGAAACCCGGACACGGGGTCGTCGGTGCGGGTGTTGGAGCTTCGGTGACTACCTCAGGAGCCGGCGTCTCAGGTGTAAAACTTAGTGGAATGTCCACCGCAGTCTCAGTCACAACTGGCTCGTAAGGCGTCTCCTCCTGGTAGTGCGGGGCATCCGTCTCCGGGACCTGGGGGCATACGTCTCCGGAACCAAGGTGAAAATCGGGCACGGGGTCGTCAGTGCTGGCGTTGGAGCTGGGGTGTACACCTCAGGAGCTGGGGTGTATACCTCAGGAGCTGGCGTCTCAGGTGTAAAACTTAGTGGGATGTCCGTGAACGGAATGGACTCTGGGTACTGAGGGTCTCAGTCGGGGCTTCCGTCGTAGGCAGCTCCGGGTAGGGTGTTGGTGCCTCGGTTGGGGCTTCAGTGACGGTCTCAGGACCGGGTGTAGGCAGCTCCGGACAAGGTGTTTCAGTCGGAGCTTCAGTCACCACCACCGTTTCCGGGGTGTACGGCTCAGACTCCTCCTGCTTTACTGGGGTGTATGGAGCCTCGGTCACAACTTCAGTTGGTGCTGCTGTAGGCGCCTCCGGGATAAACGTTTCAGACTCCTGCACTGGAGTGTATGGAGCCTCAGTCGGGCAGGGTGTTTCAGTTGGAGCTTCAGTCGGGGCCTCCGTTTCGGGAATGAACGTTTCCGACTCCTCGTTTGGCACGGGGGTGTATGGAGCTTCAGTCACAACTTCGGTCGGGGCTTCGGTCACAACTGGTGCTTCCGTCTCGGGACAAGGCGTCGATTTCTGGTAGACTGGAGCGTCAGTCACAACAGGGGCGGTGGTGGTGAACGACGTGCTTTCCGTGGTCTTGCCCGAGTAGTTCGGGAGGGAACCTCCTCCAGCGCTCACCACGCAGGCGTGGGACGCGCAGACCGCGATCAGAGCGACTAGGTACTTGACAGGGAGCATGACGGGGTCGGGTCTTGGAGAGCGAGCTGGCGATCGGGGATCCAAGTGGCTCCTTTGTGGCAAAGGAGGAATGGGTAGCTGGGAACAAGGCGCCAACAAACAAGCAGGAGTTTCGGTCGCGCAGCCGTTATGGGGCGGTTTGAGCGAACGATCGAGGAAAGGCAATTGCCTAGGGTCGCCAGCACGGTTGTCACTCACTCCGCCGTTTTGTCGGCATGTAATGGAGTGCCAAAACGCACCCACCCACTGCGTTGCGACCCAATTGCCAACGGCCCGGGAATCCTATTGCGCTGCTGTGGAAATCCAGCCTGTACTGGTGCAATGCCCTGATGCAATGGGGAGCATAACGGTTCCAAGAGGAAAGTCTCTCCATTGCGCCGCTTCACGGCTTCAACTTGGCAGCCAATCCGATCGCTGCACTGAGTATCAGCTGCCGAATACCCAAGTTCGACCCTACTTAAAGTACCGAAAACGGAAGTCATTAGACCACACGTGTTTGTCGTAGCGCGACCGAGTTTTTGACCCCCAGTGGGCCTCGCTTTCGTTGGTGTTGCACTCGAATCTACGAGATTCCAAAATTAAAGACATAGCCGCCCCCAGTTTGCCTTGAACTGCCGGTCAAAGCATCCGCATCTCCGACGGCGAGAATTGCAGTCCTAGCCCTGCTAAAATACAAAATTAATCACTTCCCGACCTCCACACGTCAAGCACCTCACTAATGGACCTCACGGCGGACGCGTTCGGCGCTCGCGGCGGCTCCGCGCCCGCGGCCGCGTGGGGCTCCTGCTCGCTGCTGCTGCTGGCCCTTCTACGCTCGCTGCTGCTGCACTCGACGCGCAGCTTTTGGACGCTGGCTCAGCTGCTGCTGCTGCAACTTTTGCTCCAATGCGCAACGCACTCGCGCAACTCAAGCCACGTCCGCCGCCGGCTGGAGCCGCAACGCGCAACTTTAGACGTGGCTCGACGTCTCGCGCAACTTTACGTGGCCGTCCACGCGCTGCGCCACTTCGGGCTGCTCTTCGCCTTCCTGTTGCAGCACTCGGGGCCGCTGCTGGCGCAACTTAAGGCGTTTCGCGCGGGAGACAGGAGCAACTCTCTGCTGCTGCTGCTGGGTGTCGTGCTGGTGGCAGGAGTGAATGCGGACGAGTACGGAGCCCTAATCCACGCGCTGCTGCTGGTGGGGGCGTCGCTGGGGCTGCAGCTGGCGGCCGAGACGCCGCTCCTCCGAGCTGCAGCTGACAACGACGCGTCACTCGTGTCCCTTGCAGCAGCAATTGCTATGGCTGCAGTGCTGGCTTATTTGACCCCGAGAGCGTCGCGCACGCCCAGCAGGTTGCAAACGACCGCTCCAGTGCGGACGGGGGCGTCATGAGCACGTCCACGTGGACGCTTTACTTGCTCGCTGCTGCGGTGAGTCAGTTCGCAGCTGGTCACTACGAGAGGAAGCTGAGATCGACATCATCTTCTTCATTGACTCAGGCCAAGACGCAGCTCGTGGGCTCCTCGACGGGGATGTTGCTGGCCATTACGGTGGCAATGTGGGAACGCCACTGGTTGCGTGCTATTCTGAGTGCAGTGGCGTGTGGCATGATACTTTACGTGCAATTTGGCCGTTGGAGACGTGTTAGCTCGTCCATGGGAGGCAGCGAAGTGTACCTGGACACGTACAGGTCGAGTAATGGAGTCGGCTCGAAGGGAGGAGTCATGTCGAGTGCTGCACATGTGGCTCGAGTGCTGTGGGCGCAACGTGCGTCTCGCCAGATGCTCATCTTCCTGTCGATCAATGTCGCGTTCATGTTCGTGGAGCTTGGCGTGGGCTTTTACACAAACTCTCTGGGCCTGATGGGCGATGCGGGGCATATGCTGTTTGACAATGGCGCGCTGGTGATCGGCCTCGCAGCGTCGTACATTGGGCAATTGCCACCGGATGGAAAGTTCACGTACGGATACGGTCGTGTGGAGGTCCTCTCGGGATTTTTGAACTCACTTTTGCTGCTTGTGGTATCGTTCCACCTGCTAACGGAAGCTGCGTCGCGCTTCATGGACCCACCGGAGGTTACGACGGATCATTTGCTGCTCACGTCTACTGTTGGACTGGTTGTGAACCTCGTGGGTCTGTTCTTCTTCCATGACCACGTCCATGGCCACAGCCACAGTCATGGCGGAGATGCGGGAGGCTGCGGCAGTGGTCATGGGCACAGTCATGGTAATAGCCACCACCAAGCTCACGGTGAAGACGCTTCGGAAGGCGGCCAACATGGTGGGAACAGCAACATGTACGGTGTTTACCTCCACGTACTAGCCGACACGTTGGGTAGTGTGGGCGTGATTATTTCGTCGATCCTGATCCAGTTGTACGAGTGGCACGTGGCTGACTCGGCATCGTCAGCGATGATATCCCTGCTGATTTTGGGCAGCACGCTACCTCTGCTTCGTGATACGGCTCGTCAACTACTACAAGGGGCGCCACAGGACATGGAGGGCAGGGTAAATGTTGCTCTGCAAAATGTCCAAACGATGGTGCCGGGAGTGGAGCGTGTAGCTCAGTGGAATATTTGGCATCACGCAGGTGACACGTGTGTGGCCACGTTGCACCTGGAGGTTTCGGCCTCCGCTGATGAACAACGAGTGCTTCAGCAGACCCGCGATATCTTCCGGCGCCAAGCGAAGCTCGACAAGTTCCTATCGGTTCAGATTTCAAAGCCTCAAGTGATTGCGTCAATGGGGCTAGAAGATCGTGGTACGGAGCAGTCTACAGTTATGAATGGCTGTAGTGCAAGCCACAGCCACAGTCACGGGCATAGTCATGGACACGATCTTGGCCACAGCCATGGCCGCAGCTCGGAGCCGTTGCTAGAAGCCCATTCTGCATTTCCACTGCAACATGCCGTGATGAGTACTCACGAGAACCCAGCGAGCGATGACTCCTGCTACATCGACTCGTCAGAAATCCCGCTGAAGTCCCAAGACGCTCACAGTCGCTATCACGATCACGGACTTCAGTACCATTCCGCCTCCCTATGGACCCGCCGCCAGTTCCTTTCCCATACGCTCAACGACAGCAGCATCAACAACAGCAACAGACCAGCACGGCTTTTTCAGGGGCGCAGCGCTGGTAGCATTTGCGCACTCACTGAAAACACCGTCGTGCGAACACGCAACCGGGCTATTCATCATTTTTGGTAAACGACATATTGAACAGTGCTGTCTTGAAGCTGTTTGGTGAATGGTTATCCCATGAGCAAGTAAGTACCCGCCCTGGCAAGTTTATGGTGTGATATTTTCAGCGAGCACGAACATCGTTGTGTGTTCCCGACGCCTATTCTGGTCGATCGTCACGCGCTCTTCATGCTCCCTATGAGCCAGTTGGGAAGAAGATGGCCGACGATCGAGCTCTGCTTGTCGACACGCGTGCGTCCCAGTCGCTTCAACCCATTCGGCTACCTGCCAAATTGCGGGATCGAATCGATCGCGCTCAGCGTCGCGCTGCTGCTGCCAAGGATGGCGTTTCGATATTCACGACGGATTCAAAGGACTCGGCAGCTTCTGGGACTTTGGCTAGACGATCTAGCACCGCTCCAGCACCTAAAACGTCAACTTTAGGTGACGCCGGTGAGCCCCATCGTGTGTCGACTGCTAGTGGCGAGAAGATGCACCTGCCCGACGTCGTGCTTAGTCACAAGATGAGAGACTTTGAAGCGCGCGCGAACAACGGGGGTGGCGTGGCTCTCTTTCAGTGGAGCCCGCCGACCGAAGCTTGCAAAGGCTGTCACTGGAAGACCGTGAGCGAGTGATGCTCGTAATGCAGAGCAAGATCCGACAAATTGCCAACGATGTGGACGCCAATTTCGCCCGCATCACGAAAGCCCTTGATGCGAATGGCATTTTCGATTCGAGTGCCAATACCCAACGCGCGCAGACGCTGTGCCTGGTGGACTTGCAGCGCCGATGTAAGCTAGACAAGCTTCGGGATGAAGCTGTGCGCGAAGTGCTAAACCTCCCAACTCCAGGGTCCACGGTGAGGAACCGTGGAGATAATGCTACTGCCAGGCCTTCTCATAAGCTCAGTCAGCTATTGAGGCCACTACAAGGAAGCGCGAGCGAGACTGAAGCTCCAGCAGTAAGGAACACGACGACTCCTGGTCGGAGGAAGCGGAAGCCGGTCCGAGTTCCAAAGCTCCCTGCTCTTCGTCATGAAGTCGATAGTCCCAGCAACAACCAAATGGCTGAGACTCCCTCTTCGCTCCAACAAGACAGCGGGAACAGCAATACAAGTCCGCGACGGATGACATTGCGCCGTGGTGGCTTGGCACCGCCTTCGACGACGCAGGTCGTGGCAAGAGAGGATGTTGGATTCAGTATTGGTGCTGGAGATGGGGATATATTTGCACGACATCCTCATGTGGTACAGATACTGCAGCTCTTGGCTGTAGGCGACACTGCTAGTTCCAAGTCGTCTACCAACGTCAATGCCAATAGTGCAGAAGCCGACATGGAGCATATGCGCTTGCTCGATCCCGTCGACGAGTGGATGCAGCGCTCAGCCAGTTACCAAGCAGTAGGCACTCGAGCTGCCGAAGCTCTTCGTCGTTGCAGTGAGCGTCAGCGGTGGGATACACTCGGACAGTTTGGCTCGTATCGCGGCATGTCGTGCATTCCTCCAGCGCTTAGACAACGTCTGGACTACCAGCACTCTTCTTGGGGAAATGGTGGGGGCACATCGAGAAGCGAAGGCACCGAAGAAATTGACATCGGAAAAGGAAGTCACAACCAGCAGCAGCAAGACAAGGAGGTGTACGCAGAGCTGCAGGTTCGTATACGGGAACGGCTCCGTGCGACTGAAAGGCGAACGCGTACAGCTGCGGCAGCAGTGCGGTCAGTCCGGACTTCTGAGCGAGCCCGTCAAGTACTCACTGCCCCGACGAAGATGATGGCAGGAACCACCTCGACAGTATCTCTATCCCAGCTCCCAGCTCTGCAAAGTGAAGCTCCACCCACTACACTCGTTATATCGGCGTCCGAATCAGCTCTGCCAGTTTCGATGCCGATGAGCGCTGAATCGAACTCTTCCTCGCTGCACTCTCGCTTGGGTTCTCGAGTGTCCGTGTTAGAGCAAAAACTTATGGATGATGCGTCCCATCCAATCTCGAGGCATGGACGACGAAAGGAAACTCTTATCGGTGCTCCACATGCCGATCTGGGCAGGAACGCGATTGGCCACCATTCCGAAGCTCGCATAGCGTATCGGAGGGTTTCAGCCCAGACGTGGGCGTGGCATTCATCCCCAAGCACCAATTCTGTCATCGCTGTTGATACGATAAAGGAGGAGGAGGAGGAAGAGCCGAGTGAAGCTAACGATCATTTCGACAATGAGGGATGCGATCAAGGAGGCGAAGAGGGCGACAGTGAAGAAGGTGAGGGCGGAGAAGACCCGGCAGATTATGGCGATAGTGACTTGGAAAGTTTGGACAGCAGTCGAACCTCTTTCTCGGCACGAAGCACCATCAGCATGGCGTCTGTAAAGAGAAAGACGAGTAATGGGAACAGGAAGCATGGCAAGAGCAAACGACCGATGGCTGTCCAGCGTCAGTCAAGTCGCGGTCCAGGCGGTCGTTCGGCTGGAAACACCTTGACAGGCCACGCCCTAAGTCTCCACGCTCGTCTGGAAGTGATCTGGCGGGTACTGCAGTTCCCCTTTTCAAACAAACTCACGATGCTGGAACGACTATCAACTCTGCAAGATGCCGAAGCATTTCTGTCTGCTTTGGAGCATTGGGAACGGGTAACTCCGCTCGTAGCCATTCGTCAACGCATGAAGCTCGCTCTTTCAGGGTTTGCAGAGCGGGGAGAGCTGCGGCCCAACGAACGGCTCACTCCGACCGAGTTTGCACTTGTAGCTGCGCTGCCAACGCCATCGAGTGGGTTAGAACCAGAGGCTGTGCCAATTCTCAGAACCTCGACTCGTGAGGTTGACTCCATGTCTCCATCCGCTTTCGTCGACTGGGTACGTCTCGTTCGTCTCGTTATTTCCTCTACGGTGATCTGATAGTTGTTGATGCAAATGATGCAGGTACGGAACCACATTGATGCGGTAACGTTGCAGACTCAAAAGCTGGCGAATGAGTTGAAAGATCACACAGGCGAAGAGCTTCAGTTCCAGGGACTAACGTACCCACATCGTGGATAGCTGCCTCACACAAAATGTTGAAACGAAGAAGTGGACGATGTACGGAATATAAAAGCACAATACCTGAAAATTGATGGTTTAAGAAGAATAGGGCACGCTGCTTTTCCTTGGTGTTTGACTCCAAGCAACCTCCTTCAAGAGCTGTGGCCGTCCGTCATAGGCCAAACGAGCGCCAAAATGGTATCGACTGTAGAACGGAGTCTTCTTACTTGTTTGCCTCGCTCTGCTCGCTTGGTGTCGACATGGTGGTGTCCTGCTGGTCTGCCCACGCTTGGATCGCCGCAAGTAGCGCCCCGACACCTGCCAATGCGCACAAACACAACAAAATATGTCAGAGAATACATGCCACATTGCTACGAGGCTTGGCGATTCTTACCGTCACCGAAAGCGAGCTTGGCAGCCCCTGCACTAGGGTCCAAGCCGAAATTGGCCATCACAGCGTTGAGATTGCCCGTTTGAAGAGCGCCCACGAGGGAACCGATGCTTTGGCGTAGCTGGGGGACCGCAACTACGAGACACAATGAAGACAGCGACAGCAACAACAGCGGAGGTTAGATAACATCGTGCAGAATACTGTGCTGAAATCATTTACCGTTGCGCGAAGCTCTGCTGGTGTTTGCGAGCCTTCTGGTAAGTGCGGAAGCAGAGCTTCTACACATGCTGGGTCGGCAAGGATGCTGCTCATGTTGTCGGCGCTAAGCAGCTTGGTCAAAGACACTGGTTTCGGTTGCTGTTCATAATCAAGCAGAAGAAGATTGCTATGAGTACGATCACGGGGTCAAAAGAGACGTCGACCTTGCTTCGGTTGTCGATATTATATCGACATCCTCAAAGTCACGCACAACACACTTACCGCGAGCTGTTGGAAAGAGGCTATCGCACGCTGAAGATCTGCCGTTGTAAGAGTGCCGCCAGCAGCAGCAGCGGCCGATGCCGGAGCTGCTGCTTGGGGTGCATTCGATGGAGCTACAGAAGCCGTGGGAGTAGGCTGGGGAGCTGCAACTACTGGTGTTGGTGCTGGAACAGAAGTGGACGAGGTGGCTGCACCTGTAGCATCAACAACATAATCATCAGTGACGTACTCCTTCTCCACAAAACAACACCAGCAAGGCGCCCAGGAACAGTGTCAGCAGGCCTACAATATCAAAACAGCACAACAAATAAACGTGAGAACTTGTACGACCTTGAGCACCGCAAACAGAGAGCACTACTCACACTGGCGGAAAGCGTGAGTAGGAAGACACGCTGCAAACAAATGAAGTGCTTTGTTAGGAGAATTACATGCTACCTACCCGGACGGGTACAAGCCTCTGGTCTCCCAGCTCACCCCGACGTGTCCATGTTGCCTCCACCAGTGCCGCTGCCACCGTTCCCGGGTCTGCTGTCCGAGTCACTGTTACCTCCTGGCGCATCCGCACTGTTGCCTCCTCCATCTCGCATGCTTTCCTCAATCGCCAGCCGCAGCAGTTCATCCTCGTCCATCTCGTCCACTTCCATGCCGCTCACATCGTGTTCGTGCTGAGTGGACGCCGTCGTAGCCGCTGCCGAGCTGCCCCCGCCGTTCTGCGACGCCTGAGAAGACGACACGGCCGACGTGGCAGGCGACGAGGCCGCCGACTGCGCCCCAGCGGGCAGCCCCATGTTCTGCAGGATGTTCTGCAGCTCGGACATTTGCACCGCTTGGCCGCTGCCTCCAGCGCCTCCGCGCCCCGGGTCTCCTGCCCCCATGGCGCCCAGCATTTGCATGATGGCGTTGTGGTCCAGTTGCACGTTGCTGCCCCCGCGGCGCGCTGTCGGTGCTGGCCGCGGCTTGGGCGTTGTTCATGCACTCGTTCACCTTCGTGGCCAGCTCCTCGTCGCGCGACGCGTCCTTGTTCTGCATCCAGAAGAAGAAGCGGCGCGACGAGTTCTTGTACTGCAGAATGTACACGCGGTCGTGCGCGCGGCCCGTCTCCACCTTGGCGAAGTGCGCGTCATCGGGGAAGATGATGAAGTCCTCGGGGAGGCGCCGGTCTGGCGGTCCATCCACTGGAAGTGCATCAGCTGGTCGTCCCCGCGAGAGAGACACACCTTGCCCTTCTCCAGCTGAGGCGTCACGAGGAACTTGCCGTTCGCAGTGGCCTTGACGCTCAGTTTGCCCGCGTTGAAGGACACCAGTTCGTTCTGAAAAGGAGGGGAAGGGGTAAAGGGTGAGAGGAAGGAGGCGCAGAGACGGACAGGAGACGCAACGTACGCGGCCGGCGGTGCTGGGCGCGCCGAAGACGTTGCCGAACTGCGGGAAGAGAGACGACGCCATGCTCGACTTGGAAAAAGATACTGAAGAAATGTTTTAGATTGGGTATAAGTGGTGTGGCATGTTAGACATTGGGTACGACTGGTGTGGCACGTATGTTTGATGCGTGCCACACCACGCGTACCCAATATTTGTTTTTGGGTAATGGCTCGGCAGGTGCTCAACTACCACGATGTGCAGCTGTACGAGTCGGACGTGGCGCTGTTCGCGGGGCGCCACTGGCTCAACGACAACGCCATCAACTTCTACCTGCAGTTCCTGACGCAGACGGTGGCGCCCAGCGACGCTTTGCTGATGGACCCGGCCGTCGTTTCGTGTCTGCTGCATCAGTGCGAGGACGAGGACGAGTTCCAGGACGTGGCCAACGGTGTGAAGCTGGCTCGGAGGCGCCTGTGCGTCATCCCAGTGAGCGACAACGACGCACTGGACGGAGAGAGCAGCCACTGGTCGCTGCTGCTGTTCCAGAGCGGGGGATTCCGCCACTTTGACTCGAGTTCAGGCCACAACAAGCGCGCGTCCAAGCGAGTGGCCAAAGCCTTCGAGCGGTTGCTGAAAGCGGCCGGGAGACAGGACGCAGACGGGGCTGCAGACCGAGTGCAAGAGGCGGAGGACGCTCCGCAGCAACAAAATGGCTACGACTGCGGCATGTACGTGCTGGTGCTGGCCGAGTTTTTCTGCCGTCAGGAAGAAGGGAAAGTGACGCTGCAAGAGTACGCGACGCCTCGACGGGTGACGGAGCTGCGACTGCAAATGCCACAACTCATCGAGAGGCTGCAGCAGACGGAGGCGGGGCGGGGGTAGGAAAAATTAGCAGTTAAAGCAACTGTCGTGGTGTGATTCTCGGATGGGTGCCGGCACCCGGCCCTATGTGTTACTGGCGAGATGGTCTACTACGAGAAAGGCTTACATTTATGATTAGACATTGCATTATCGACGGTCTCCTAGTGCTGCATTCTGTTCGATACATGGGCCGTTTGCTCGTCTTGGTAGTTGAGCTTGGTCCGCGTACTGACCAATTGTGCACAAGTTTTGAGATAACGCTACTTTGAGTGCAGATCGGGTTCTGGTTCATCATCGGACTCATTATTGTGGGACTCATTGTCGGACTCGCTTCGATCTGCCAGATCTGGCAGCAGATCTGCCAGATCTACACCTTCAGTGTAGAAGTAGCCATTCTGTTGTGCGTGTTTTGGGTGAGGCACCAGCACCTGTTGTGGACCCTCATTTGCAAACTCCATCATCTGCGTCACAACTCGGCGCGCGTCCGCATACGTTCGCGCTGCCGTCGTCATTGACTCGACGCTAGCACTCAACACGCCAAGCTTTTTCCCCAGTCCGCGCCCCGAGATGGTAAAGGATCCATCGATGACCAATCTGTCGTCAATAGAAACTACATGTAGACAAGCACCTTTTTAGAATTAGTCCTAGACCAAAAGGTAAAATAAGAAGCGTACACAGCGTGCTGTGGACGCCCACGCCCTGCGCAGGGAAGTAGATCTCGGCTCCGTTGAGGATGAGAAAATTGAGGATGACGATAACGTACTTCGAGTGCGCTATCGTCTTGTCCGCTATCAAAGTGACTGCAGCCCCGTTTTGCATCAACTCTACCAGCTTCTTGGCCACCTGCACGTGGGTCCAGTCGTGGGCCATTGCCACAACAGACCTCTGTGCGGTGCCCAAGTGGTACATGAGGCGCTCTAAGATGCCGGAACGCCCCACGACGGTCTCCTCGACGGTTTCGTCAATCAACTTCAGCTCTCGTAGGAAGCGAGCCTTGTAGCGCCGGTAGGTCTTGGTAGTTAGCTCGACCAGACGGGCAATCGCCTCGTCCGTGTAGCCGGCGGTCGATGCGACGCCGCCGCCCTTTGCGGTGATGTACCGGTCCGCGAGCAGGCCGACGTCCTGGCCGCGAGAGCCCCGTCTCTTGTCCTTGGTCATCAGAGTGAGAAGATCGCCCGAGCGGCACCTTTTCCCTCCGATAAAATCCGAATCTCATCTTATAAAAAAGTAGAGCACCATGCAGATCGCTATCGTGCAGTATGGTGGGGTCGAGTGGATACAAACGCAGTAGCGAGGAAGAGAGCGACTGACTCGTGGGCTGTTCTGTTTGCTTGCAGATCCGCAGCTCGGTCAGGTTGAGCGCAACATGGAGGTTTTGTGGCGTTCGAGAGCAGTTCGGTCGATGTTCGTTGTCGTCTGATGTTTTTCCTCTTCAGCACGTGGACAAAATGGTGGCGTCGCTGTCGAAAGAGGATAAGATCGACGTGTTGATGTTGTCAGAGGTGAGACGGGATTAAAGGCAAAAGGAGGTGCTCAGTATTCCTACTGACCGATCGCTGCTATCTGCAGATGGCCTTCACAGGTTACGTGTTCAAATCCAAGGCAGAAGTAGCTGAAGTGGCGGAGGTGGCAGGCCAAGGGCGCAGTTTTGAGTGGTCCCAGCGCCACGCGCGTCGTCTGCATTGCATGGTGACTTGTGGCTACGTTGAAAAAGAGGGTGAAGTCCTGTACAATTCCATGCTGGTTGTGAGTCCCGATGGCGAGCTCGTGCTAAACCCACGCAAGACCTTCCTGTACGAGACCGACAAGTCGTGGGCCACAGCGGGGAAGGTTTCTGCACGTGGCACTGTCCGTGGCTGAACAAGACCATCTCATTTGGGATCTGCATGGACATTAACCCGGACGACTTCAAGGCCCCATTCTCTGCGTACGAGTTTGGCTCACACGTTCTGGAGCACAAGAGCGACTTGGTTCTGTTTGCGTGTGCCTGGAATGATTTTGAGGCGCAAGACGTTCCTCCGTACCGCACACTCTCCTACTGGGCACAACGTTTGTCGCCGGTCATTGACGCGCTAGTCACAGGCGACTACGCAAAATCGAACTGCCACTTCCTGTGTTCAAACCGTATCGGCACGGAGAATGGGACCTTCTTCGTTGGTGCGAGCTGCGCGCTCTCCTTAAGGAACCTGCTGTGGTCGCACACGCCGGGCGTCGCACAGAAGTGTTGCTGCGTGTTGATATCCCTGACGAAGAGACTGCATCAGAGCGGGAGTAGCGGTCTATTCGACAGCATTAACAAATATTGGGGTGGTCCCAAGGATCCAACAACATAGCAACCTTAACAAGTTATGTTGCTCGAAGTGCAGCTTCTTTGTTTTTGTGTCGATCGCTTTACGGATCCAGCAACATAGTAACTTCAACAAAGTTATGTTGCTCGAAATGCACATAACTTGTTGAAGTTAGTATGATGCTGGATCCGTATTTTTCGAAAAATATACTGTTGGTGCAATAAATTTATATTTTTCGGTCAAATTATTTATTAGATTGGCAAGTTACGGCTACTCTAGTAATTTATTGCTTCTAGATATTGACTTTCGTTATTTTATTTTTCGGTGAGTTGCAACCAGCCGTTGCCCCCAAAGCGTTGCAGCGAGCCATTTTCCCCAAAAGCTGCTTGCTACACCCATTCACACACCAGCAACTCACTCTGCAATTTGTAATGAGCCCAGCGCCAACAAGCATCACCAGCCACCACCAACATGACCGACATCGTAGGGGTAACAGTGGAGGGAGGTACCAAAAGATGAACGGGGTTTTACTTGGCTATATGAGATGTTTTACTGTCGCATCGGGTTAAGGTTCGCGTGTAATTCTGGATAGTGCTGAGGCTGCTGTTGCTAGAGAGGGAGGTATATCGACAAGGGTAGCCAGTGCGTCGTGTCTGAAACGAGCTTTGACGAGATCATACTGTGGGTTCTGTTGTCACCCCCGCCTTCGGGCATATAGATAGCCTAGGTCCAGTACATGTTACATATGTATATATCAAGGTAGTGCTTATTGATTGAGCGTTAGATTATATCTAACGCTCTGTCCAATGCTTTTATTTCAGCGCTGGGCAGGATACGAGCGACAAGAAATGCGGGACAGTATCGTGGGAACTAAACGAGCGCGGTACGAAATCCCATGCATCTGACAGTGGTTTCATCTTCCTGACTTTTGGTTATACAGAGACGCGCGTCGCGATCAACTTCAGCACCGGTTTGACAATGCAACGGCTTTAAATGCAACCCCGAGTGCGTACGAGTCACCCGGGTCTAAACGAAGGCGCACCAATAGGAGACGCGCCACAAGCAAACGGTTCAGGGACGCCATGAGTGAGATGGAGCAGCTCAGCTTTCAGGAAGGGAGTGTGATTGAATCCACAGTACCGCCCCCAACACGACGATCGCTGCTCCTGATTGCACTGTCTTCGAGGTAGCCGCGCCGGCCGCCGTATCTTCTGTTGCTGCGACTGTCGAAGATCAAGCGGTTGTGGCCGCCCCGGGACCGCCGAGTGTGCGACCTGCTCGGGCGGCGGCTACAAGGGCGAGGGATGCTGAGCGGACACGAGCTAGACGAGCCCAACAAACGGCATCTCAACCCGAACGTGAAAAGATACGAAATAGTGAGCGTCGCAGGGTTTTGCGGGCTCAACAGCGTCACAACGCACTCCTGGCCCAAACGAATCGTGCTCTACGAGAAGTTTACAAGCCCGAGCCATCTGTGCTTCAAGTTGTTGCAGATCTCCGAGGTCCCTCAGATCTCGATACCGTTGCAGTAGGAGATGACGATGGTCAACAGCGCCAAGCGGGATGGCGTTTGGCGCTTTCGGATGCAGCGTTGGTTGCTTCACGCCGGCGCGACCGAGTTTACCGCGAGGCTGTACGCGCTGAACAAACCGATGCCGTAAGAGAGGCGGAACGACAGCGTAGCCAGGAATACCATGAGGCACTTCGCGCAGAACTAACAGAGGAAGCCAGCGATGCCGCCCTAGAACGTGATCGAATGCGGCAGCAACAAACGGAGGAGGAGAAAGAAGCTGCGAAGGAGAAGACGCGTATTCGGCGAAGGAGCACACGTCGGGGTCATGCTTTGGCCAATCATGAGGATTTCGATAAACGAGTTTCCGGAAATAACGTTGTAAACGGACGCCATCGGTTGCCCGACCAGTTTGAGTGCGGGTGGTGCGGCGCTTGGAAGTGGCCCGGTGAATCTCCGGTGTCTTGCTGCCTTGTGGGGCGGGTGAAACTTCCGCCGTTGCGCGCGGTCCCCGTGTGCTTCACAAGTTCTTCGGAGAGAAGGTGTTTCGAGACAGAGTGCGCGCTTACAATCAAGTGTTCGCTTTTACATCCATCGGGACGACTCGGAGCGACGGCCGCGGTTACGCCCGTCTCAATGAGGACAGAGATGTTCAAGGTCAGCGCGGTGTTTACACATATCGCATCCAAGGCGCCATGGGGCATTTCATGGGGTCGCTACTTCCTCATTACGAGCAGGGTAGTGACGGAGAGCTCGCACCGGCCAAGTTTGCGCAGATCTACATTGTCGACCCTGACATGGCAGCCAGAGCTGAGCGTCGACAGGGAATTTTTGAACACCTCGACCGAAGGAAGTTGAGAAGATCATGGATGAGATTAATCCTTTCGCAGCGCAATATCTCTCATTCGGAG
The DNA here is from genome assembly GCA_012656105.1 of Phytophthora syringae. Lineage (NCBI taxonomy): Eukaryota > Oomycota > Peronosporomycetes > Peronosporales > Peronosporaceae > Phytophthora > Phytophthora syringae. The sequence goes on from JAAKBD010000144.1 coordinate 55,643, forward strand.
ATAAAATGCGAAAGGTGCATGTTGCATCATCCATGTGGGGCTTTGAACCCGAATGCTGATTGCATGAAGGACGGGAAGTGCAGTAAAGGGTTCCCGAAGCCTTTGGTAGAGGTTACCAGGGCTAACGTCAACAGATATCCGCTTAACAGGCTTCGTCTACGCGAAGAAGGTGTGCTGACGTTCAAAGGCAAAACGTATGACAACGCTACGGCTAACCAATGGGTCGTACCGTACAACCCGTACTTTTGCAGAAGTACAACTGTCATATCAACGTTGAGGTGTGTACCTCCCTCACTGCAATTAAATACCTGTACAAGTACGTCTACAAGGGATCGGACCGGGCAGTACTGACGGTCCAAGCCGTCAGGTGTCATCCAGATGACCCCGATGCTTCGACTTTGGAGCCGAACGAAGTGCTACGATACCTGAACGCGCGCTATTTATCTCCCATCGAATCCTGCATGCGACTTTTGAAGTACGTCATTCAAGGCAAGACCCATTCTGTGACGCTGCTTACTGTCCACATTGACGGAGAGCAGATGATTACATTCACTGGAGAGGACATTACGGAGGCCGTTCTTGAACGTTCAGCACATACCATGCTTACGCGCTTTTTCGAGTTGTGCGCCAGTGAGGCGTCCGAGAACCAAATAGCTAAGCGGATGCTATACCAGGACATACCGAAGAAGTTCTGCTGGAGTGAAAACAAACGCTGGGTCCGTCGTAAGAAATACTGCGCTTCCATCGGGAGAATGATCCACGTTTCACCTCGAGATGACGAGCGTTTCCACCTACGCGTGATGCTATGTCACCGTCGAGGCCCCACATCATTCGAGGACTTGAGAACGGTTCGTGGGGAGGTGTGTACCACGTATCATGCAGCAGCTCTCCGTGCAGGTTACCTGGATAACGATGCTGAATGGGTCAACTGTATGACAGAAGCGGCGGCGTATCGAATGTCATACCAGCTTCGACAACTGTTTGCTACACTGTTGGTGTACTCTAGGCCCACCGACGTTCGTGGTTTGTGGGATCAGTTACGACGAATTGTCGCAAGACATTGCGTATAGCCACCGTGACTTGCGAGACCCGGTCAAATCATCCGTGATCATGTTCGAGACCTTGAAAAGCCTTAACGAATTGCTCCGAGTAAGTGGTTACTCCGTGCAAGACTACGATATTCCACAGCTCAGTGATTTCCCGTCATTGGTGCTCCACTCGCTCCTCGAAAACAGTCTAATTCGACGCGAAATGACGGCATACAACGCGTCCGCTTTGGAGGACATTGTGCGCACGGAAACCCAACTGAACGAAGGTCAGCGCATCATTTACGATCAAGTCATTCAAGCAGTCGAGACTCCTGAGGTAGGCAGAAAATTATTTTTCATTGACGGACCGGGCGGGACGGGAAAATCAACACTGCTCCGGAACATTCTAGCGAAGGTTCGGTTGTCAGGGAAAATTGCCCTGGCCTGTGCTTCCAGTGGGATTGCCTCACTTCTTCTCATGGGTGGGCGGACAGCGCACTCTACGTTCAAGATCCCGCTCAAGCTCGACGAGAATTCGACTTGCTCCATTTTCAAGCAGTCCCACTTAAAAGGACTGATTAAGGAGGCAAGCTTGGTCATTTGGGATGAGGCTCCTATGACACACCGACATGCGTTTGAAGCGGTGGATCGATCCCTGCGTGATTTGATGGACACGCCAATGGAACCCTTTGGGGGAAGATATTTGTTCTGTCTGGGGACTTCCGACAGATTCTACCAGTTGTCAAGAAGGGTACTCCTGCAGAAACAATTGACGCCTGTCTCAAGTCCTCTCCGCTGTGGCCCAAGTTCCAGCAAGTGCATCTTACAGAGAACATGCGGGTGCGTTCGGCCGATAATGCTACGAGCTCCGAAGAAATGGCTGCGTTTTCAGATTTTCTCCTCAAGGTTGGCGAGGGAAGGCACGACGTGAACTCCGATCTTGGTAACAAGTACATGAAGATCCCGAGCGACATGTTGATTGACAATCCCCGGAGGACCCGACCGACGATGCTGAAATCGTTCCGGGCGCCATTTCGAAGGGACTGGAGAGAATGATCGACGCGATGTACGCCGACATCAACAACCCAGACATAGCTACGGACGAATACTTTGCGAATCGCACAATTCTGACAACGACCAACAAGATGGTGCACCGAATCAATGACGCGGTTGCTGATCGACTACCCGAAACAGCGCACGAATACACATCTACGGATTCGGTGGAAGACGACGACGGCAGCTTTTTCGAACAAGAATTCCTTCACACGATCAACATCAATGGCATCCCGCCGCACAAGCTCAAACTTAAGAATGGCATTCCTATCATGATGATGCGGAATCTGAATCCAGACATGGGACTTTGCAACGGTACGAGGCTACGGGTGGTAGATCTGAAGCCACATGTTATCCACGCGACGATCATGACTGGAGAGCGCAGAGGGCAGGATGTCCTCATTCCGCGCATTGTCTTCATTAGTGGAGATGACGAACGTGAGTTCCCTTTCCGGCTACGACGCAGACAGTTCCCGGTGCAACCGGCTTTCGCAATGACGATCAACAAGGCCCAAGGACAGACTGTACAGAACTTGGGGCTGTACCTGGCCACACCTTGCTTTTCACACGGTCAGCTGTACGTGGCGCTTTCAAGGGTTACTGCGAGATCCAGGTTCAAGGCGCTAATCGAGTACCCAGATTTGGAAGAGGAGGATGGAGTCTACACTCACAATATCGTGTACCGGCAGATATTCGACACGGAGTAGTCATTTGGGTAATATTTCGTAATACACTGTTTTACATAAGAAGTGTATAGTCGAATAAAGGCCGGAGCGAAGCGGAGGCCAGTCCCCATAGCAACGAATCAGACCGCCGGAGCGCAGCGCAGGCGGCACTCACAACTGTGACCAACCACTGACCGCTACTTGGCTGCCGAGCGCAGCGAAGGTGGCCCCGATTGGCTAAAACGCTGCCGAGCGCAGCGAAGGCGGCTGCTAAGGCCTCTGTGCTTTGCGTGTCCGAAGGGCCCGCCCGTGCCTCCCTTCACCAACTAACAGAGAGTAGTGCAGCGAGCCCCTGCGAGCGGAACGGGTCCGCTGACTACCGGAGCGTAGCGTAGGTAGCTTAACTAACTTAACCAACAAATACTCACCGACGCGTAGCGGCGGCACTCGGCTAGTAATACATTCAGTTCACCTTTAACTTTAAGAGTTCCATTGTCTTGTAAAGACTGTAACTTCTTGGAGCCTGTACGCTACTGTCGTACGCTCGTCCCTGTTCTTTGTATAAGAACGCTAAGGTAACTACTTCTGTCTAAGAGACTCGCTGAGTCAGACTAAGTCTTCCTCTACGCTACAGTCTACGGCAGCCGCGCTGTATCGTCCGCTGAGATGAATTCGCGCAGGCGAATGTACCGCGCGAGCATCGAAAAGGTGGACGAGCATCGAAAAGGTGGACGACCACCGGGTCGCTTGGCTTAAAATCGGCAGAAGTGGTGTCGTTTTACTGTACTATATTAAACACCAAATCTGTACAGGATTAAATTAAATTAGGCGCATTAAAATAAAGCAGAATTTGACGTACCGAAGTTTCGCAGCCTACTTCAAAGTGCGCAGCTTGCGCATGAGACTTTGAATTTGGTCCAGGTCTTTCTCGTGCGGTGCCATAAACTGCCGGACAGCTAGATGACCAGATGAACCAGCGTTCATCTGGTCATCTGGTGCTTATATTACAAGAGCCATAGACAAGAGCGGGTAACGAGGGCCGCTGGCGGTTTCATAGCATGCAAAAACCGCCAGGCATTGCTGGGTCCCGTGGCTACACCCTTCCAGCATCAGCCTAAACGTGTCAAGCATCTTGACGCCAATCGAGCGCTCACCAGCCTTGGTCACACCCTCCATGATAACGAGCAGTGTTTCCACAGAGATAGGGCTAACATGTGTAAATGTGTTAGATAGACATTAGTAATGATAACTAATAAAAACAATCCAGTTCATGCACGTACCGGCGTGTCTCCGGCGACTCGCAGAACGAGAATGGAAGGTTGCACTTAATGACCCAGCACAGCCAGCCATGCCTATTGGAGGTCTTCTTGCTCACCCATGCCACCAGGGAGTCGGTACTGGCTGTGCTAGCATCGAGTATCTCCTCCTCGTACTCAGGATGCACTTGGCGGACATGAGTGTGGTGTAGTCCGATTCAAATTTGTGTGACGACACCCAACTCGTCCATGAAGGGAATGATCATGGTACTCATAGACTACCAGAGTAATCAAGACTCCGGAATGATGGTGATGGACTCAGCTGAAACCCGCTGACTGTACTCGGCTGGAGCTGAAGTCGACCAGACTTTCATTAGTACCAGAAGCTGACTTAGTCCAGCTAGGTATCAAGACGAGTCGACTTAGCGGAAAGAGCAGCTGACTCACTTCAATCAGAGTCGGACCCGACACGACTTGACAACAACAAAGAGCCGACTCGACTCAGCTAGAACCAAGAGAGATCCAACTCAGCTTACAGCTGAGTTCGGCTCGGGCTTATGGGGAAAAGCTGACTCGACTCGTCTAAACCGGCGTGGAGTTTCGGATCCAAGCCGGGTTGCTTATTCAGAGCCAGCTGAAAAGTCAGTTGCTCGATTGGAGCTCAGCTGAAGGGTCGCCAGACTCACTCGGAGCTCGGCTAGACGGTCGAAGAACTCGGCTAACGACTCGCCGAGATCGAAACCACATCATTTCACTAGATATTTGTATAGGGCTTATCAGAAAAGGGCATACAGCCCAAGTAGACATAACAAACAAACAGAGCAGAATTTTCTAAGGCCAAGAACAGCGTACACTTTTCCGGTAAGTCCCTGCGTGGGCTGGATTATGCCTGCCATCAACTCCGAGAGGCATCGCTTGTAGGAGTTGACCGTGGTAGGCCAAGAGATTAAGTCGGCCCGGGAAGGGTATTCCGCTTTGTGCGCTTTCGCTTCGTTGCGACCAACTAAACCCCTCCGACTCAGCGGGTCGACACGCCGTACAGCCCGGGTGTCGTTCGTCCAGCCGAGTTACATTTGTACTCGGCGACCTGTAAAGCGCTCGCGCGCCGTCGCCCACCCTTTGGTGGCGGACACAGGCTCTCTGTAAAGAGAAAACAGGAGGTCAGTCAGCTCAGCTGACCTCTAGTGAATTACTGGCTTGGTTGCCTGGTCTCAGCGAAGTGAGACATATTACTGTCCCGAAGGGCCGAACCGCTGGGGCAACTCAGCGCAGGCTACAAAAGCCGACTTAACTCGGCGATTGTTGTGTGTGCTTATTAAGAACCCATATCTGACGAATTTCTGTGTACTACAATACCACATGAGACACCAGATTGGTGTAGCCCATGCCCGCCGCGTACTTGAAACACTTGCCGCAACCTTTGCACTGCTGGTAACCCGTTAGCTCGCCTTCCTCGTCCAGGAAGTAAAATCTTTGGGGAGAATGTTGCCAGTGGCGCCGCCGTGGTTCATGATTTGGCGCAACGTCTCAATACCTTTGGAGATGAAGCTTCAGTTTTTGTGCTGAAGCGCGAGCAGTCCCCACCTTTTTTTTCTGGTCGCTTTTCCTTTGGCAACCGTGGTGGACTGTCCGTCGGCTTCTTTACCAATGGGCCCCGCGGCCAGGGCTTTAACCTTTTTGGTTGTAAGGGGTAATGGGTCAGAATTTTGGGCTTTGTTTTTCTTTCTTTCTTTGGGGAACGGAGTCGTCCTTTGGCCTCATAGATGTTGAAGGGTCGCACAGACCAAAGTCCGCGTAAATACTGAACAGTACATAGAGCCATTGTAGCTTTAGAAAGAAGGATACTGATACGATAACACAGTAAACGTTCGTCCTCAAAACAGCGAGTTCTGCTGTCTATTTGGAATTAACATGCGGTTGCATGCGCCCTGCCACGGACACGGAAGCACCTTAAAATGTCTCCATCCTAAGGGCCGGTCCCATACATGACAACTGGCCCGAGGCTGGGGTGGGCGACCCGGTAAAACCGGCTTTTCTCGCCACATGTATTCACCCCAGTACCCCGGATTGGTATGAGATTTCCCATTTAGCCGGCGGGCATAAATGGGCACCTCAGTGTCGCGGCTCTCGCGAGCGGGGGTTGTGGCAGGGCTGGTCTTGATCTCTTGGGACGGCGGCGGGGGCCAGCTGCAACCTTTCAAATAACGGAGCCATGCATGGGAACTACAGTACCCAAATGATATTGCCACCAATAGCCATAATAAGGTGACGCCGGCAAATGGGCAATATTGTAGATTCGAAAGGGACTGCCTGGTGTCTATACGCCATGGGGGTGTCTCGACTACATGGTCGTGGCACGGCTCCCGCTACAACATCCCCCATGGCCCCGCCGAAGCAGGCACCAGCCCTCATCCTAATCCCACACAGTGACCCCTCGGTTGCCCTGAAGGTACCAGTTATCCGCAACAGGCAGCACTCCCGAAACCGACATAGTTTAAAAGTTTATGTATTACCATGCAACATATAAAACTCATCTAATCGCTACCTTGTCTGCGGCGCGTGCGCACTCCCGTCCCGAGAATCGCCGCGCCCTGCTGTCGTGTCCGCGCTTCGCCGCCTATTCCAAAATGAAAGGAAATGAAAGGGATGAGAAATGCCAATTTTTTCGACCAATCAGAGCCACGCTGGTTTTAGCCAATCAAGGCCGCCTCGCTCCGCTCGGCAGCTAAAGACAGCAAATTGTCCAATGAGGGCCCCCTCGCTTTGCTCGGCGGCACGGTTTTGGCCAATGAAAAGGCCGGATATGCGTGAGCGGACGGACCGACAGACAGACACCATACTGGCGTAGAGGTTTTTAGATTGCTATCCGCGGCAGAGCCGCCCTGGTGTAAATCTATAGGACTCACTATATACTATAGTAGAGCCTAGTCTAATGCATATCTATTGGCTGTGAAGCCACCTACTGATATCTTGTTAACCCTCCCGGTACGGAGGCAAATCCGAGATGCACCGACGGAGCAAGGGACTATTTCTCACATGCTTGATATCAAGCATGTTAAAATAAGACAACACTTCAAATTTGTATTAGCCAAAAAGACCATTAACCGTACATCGGTGCAAAGCCTTCCGAACGAACCAATTATGTGACCACACGCTGCTTATCCACCGTTATTCACGAAATCAGTGGTCTCTAGGCTTGATATCGGGGATATCGATTTGGCCCTTTTATCGGGAGCGACTCTTCTTCGTCGCTGGACGTGTGCAAAACGACTGCAAATGTGTATTTGTGTAGCGCGTCTGACAAGAAAAAACATGAAATGCAAACACTGCTGATCGATTACTCATGTAGCTACCCTTCTTCTGTTCCTACGAAGCATCAGCACCACTGGCTCCTTCTCCATCCGCGGCATGTTCGTCCCCGCCACCGGTGCGGACGGGCTCTCCGTTCTTCTCTTACCCGGCGCCGACTTGAGCGCCGCCACCAGCGCTGGCGGTCTCTCCGTCCTTCTCTTCTGCGGCGCCCAGTTCAGCGCCGCCACCTCGGAGGGGCTCTTCCTCCTTCTCGTCTGCAGCGGCCGATTCTGCGCCGCCACCAGCCCTGGCGGTCTCTCCGTCCTTCTCTTCTGCGGCGCCCAGTTCAGCGCCGCCACCTCGGAGGGGCTCTTCCTCCTTCTCGTCTGCAGCGGCCGATTCTGCGCCGCCACCAGCGCGGGCGGTCTCTCCGTCCTTCGCTTCTGCAGCACCTACTTCAGCGCCGCCACCAGCGCGGTCAGGCTCTTCGTCGCCCTCGGCAGAGGCTACCTCCGCTGCGGTAGCAGGCCCTCTTCGCCAGCGTCTTCATCTTCAGCGCCGCTTTCGGCGTCCTCTCCATCTACGCGCTTTTTCCAGGAGCCCTCATCTGAATACCGCGACCACAACGCGGCACCGGGCGCTCGGTCCCGTTGCGCCAGAGCTGGTGCCAAATTGCGTAGCAGGTCAACTCGTTGTGGGGATAGTGTCCTTGACGCACCTTATCGCACAAGTACACACTAGCACGATATCATGGATTAGCCCATAGTTAGCTTGTAGGATATCAAACATGATGCACTTACCGCTTGGCGCCCTTGCTGCACTTTGAGCAGTAAAACCGTGTCACCTGCCGCTTGGTGCTAATCGTCTTACGGATAGTGCATACCTTGCACTGCCGCTGACGCCTCTTGCGAATCCCATTTACCTCGACCCACTCATCGTCCATGTCTAGCTTGTGTTGGTCTGTGGTGGGTATGTCATCGTTTCGCGTTGGCGTTACAGGCCCCGGGGAGTACATCTAGACAACAGGAACAATTAGCGAAAACCTTGATGAATAGTAGAGGTGAAATGAGAATCTGCGTACCGTGTTTGCAAATTCTGCTTTCCCCACAGATAAAAGCTGCGCGTGCAGCTGCGTGATGAAACCAGCGTGGTCAGCCGGCGGCTCACCTCGCATTTTGCAGGCTTCGCGGAAAACAATGAAACTATTGACAATTGCCATGTCAATTAGCCCCAGAGCCAGACTCTTGTAGTATTTGCGGAAGCACAGCGACATTTGCATCGAGTACCGTTGCAGGCGGAGCTGGTCATGCACATCGACCCCTCCCATGCAGCGATGGTAAGCTCGCATGGCTGCTGGACATGGAATCGTCTCCGTTTGGCCTTGAGTACGTGGTAGTCGACGGTCTAGCACGAACAGCAACGCGATTAGACTTCATACATGCAGGCATATCCATCATAGAACGTACCACACGTGGACATCGCGGTGCTGGTTCCACATCCTAGCATGTAGACGATAGTATTGTCGAACCAAACCATTGCACTCAACTGCGGCACGGATTTTGACACAACGATCTGGGTTGTTCCGCGCGGAACATTTCTCGGGCGTTTCGTTTTCTTCTGTTTGAGGGCTGGAGGAAACCCTTCTTTCTCGTTTGGATTGTACCCACCGAGTAGACATTCCTCGCCAAAAGCTGCAGCGAGCTTTGAATCGACGTGTGTAGAAGCGGTCGGTCACAACCGCGTGGTAGACACCATCTTGCTTTGCACGGAGCACCGCATTCATGTTCCGTAGCGTTGCAGCAGGTCAAGAGCTGTCATCAGCCGGTTCCGCGTCGGTCGGTCCTCCTTGCGCACTTTTACCGCAGTAAACCTCCATTCTTCACATACCGGATATCCGTCATGAGCAGCAAAATCAACACAAGCACAAGCATCATATACAGTATGTGAGACTTGAACCAAAAAGCACCTGCCAAAGAGCAGGTGTTCACACGCACCTGAGGCAATACGCTGTCTTGGCACAGCACGACATGAACAACTTGGTACCCCAGCGATGAGGTTTGTCCTTGACGAACTGGCGCATGGGATTGTATCTGCTCCGTGAGGGAATCATAGCTTCATCAAACGAGATGATAGGAGGAGCCCGTTAGCCGCTCCGGAATGTGCGCTGTAGTGTGTCCACGATCGGTCGCACCTTCCACGCCTTGTCCGTAGCTGCAGCCGCAGCAGTGTTGTCCAAGAAATGTAGATTTCGCATGATGTGCTCGAAGCGCTTGCGCTTCTTGAAGTGTCCAAAGGTCCCCGCAGGAACCGCGCCAACCGTAGACGTAGCCCAGTGATCGGATAGCCGGCGCGAGCGTGGACATAGCATTCTCGCTAATAGTAGTCCCAAGCATTGCAGAATCTCATGAGCCCGAATCTTTTGTGAAGACGCTTCTCGTTCGCTTTGATCTGCTCCAGAGTCAACCTGTCGTCACCACTCTGTGCTTGAAATCTTGCTTGCATCCGACTCTCCAACTTTTGTTTGTAGTACCGGTTTGTCTGCTTTTCCACACCCAACCAAAACTCGCGTGGCACAAAATAGAGGAATAGCTCTAGGGGCGACTCCGCACACGCAAGCACATCCGGCGTCGGACCGTATTCACCAGCGTAAAGCTCAGGAAACTCTTCAGTATCTGGAAATGTAGCTGGATCTACAAGCAGTATTATCAAGCATAAATGAGTTTCCGAAATGCACTACATATCACCAAAGATTCAATCGTACCTGTTTCCCAGCCGTCTGTTCTCATTTTCTTCAGGGCGTTGCTGTCCATCGCGAACTTGAGTAGGTCGTCTTCATCCTCAATAACACGCCAGTTGTCGATGACATCTTTCCATCTCTCTCGCTCTCTCCTCCTTTCTCCAGCTGACGTACGGGCGGCGGAAGGTCGGGGGCGTGAAGCTGCCGATGTTCGAGCGGGTTGTCTTCCTTGTGACTGCTGCTCAGGCGTCTCAGTAGTCTCCGCAGCGAGTTCATCGCTACCGTCACTAGGTTCACTGTCTTCGTCCCTGAATGATCGGTTCTCGAGCACACCCATCTCTTCATACCACTCGGCGGAGCCAGCGTCAGAACCTCCATAGTCCGAATTCAGCGCGCCATCGTCTTCTGGACCGTCTTCTGCACCGTCGTCAGTCGGTCCTTGGTGGGTTGGAATGCTAGCGTCATCTGCAATAGTAGTCATATCAAGCGACCTTACATAACATGGTGAATATACAGCATAGAGTTAGACCTCTGGTCCTTGACATGGTTGATATCAGTGATGTTCCACCTACCTGGCAGCAGTTGCCCGGGCGGGCAATGGAGGCGGCGATGGTGGCGACTCTTGACTAAGCGGTGGGGTCCATGCTGATGACTGCTGAGTTACAGCAAAAGACGACCGAGGCGACGGTGAACGAGCGCTGTTGAATTCGAAATCGGCCGAATCAGAGATATCACTGCAACAGTAGGCACACAAACATATATGGTGAGCACAGTATGATACGTAGGAGCGTCAAACAAAGCGTACCTGCTGTCATTGTCACTTGCCGTGACGTGAGGACTTTCTGTCCGTGTCCGTTTCGGTGCTGGTGTCTTCTTCGGCAGTCTCAACTTGCGCTTCCCTTTCCCGTCGCCTTTGCTGCCTGCTGCGGCCGAGCCTTCAACTTCTTTTTGCTGGGGCCTTCGCACGCGGCGTGGAGGGCGGCGTCAATGACCACGCGTACTCGGCGTCGTCATTTGGTAGCTCCTCGGCGGCATCATCATAGTCGTCGTCTTCATCATCAGCTTCTGATTCAGCATTAGCAGCGGCTTCCGCCAGTTCCTCCGCGTGCAGGGCTGACTGCGGCGCTTTCCCACGCAGTCTTGGCGTCTTCGTCAGCCTATCGTAGAACGCAGATAGGCCCCTCTCTTCTGGTACCTTGGGGCAGCGTTCTCCGGGGTGGTTTCTGGCATCCGAGGCCGCCGACCGGGCGTTGAAGGCGCCGCAGATTCGTCCGCCACCGTCTCGTTCTCCTTCTCCTCCTCACCGAAGTCCGCATCACGGTCCCTTGTACCCTCGATGAACTGTTGGTGCTATGTGGTGAGTCGCAGTCGCTCGGCTGGATCGCGTCCTTCCCGGCGGCGCATAAATGCCTCAGCATCGGCACGGGTCACTCGGCGCGACGTCATGTATGCTCCACGTGGCAATTTCTGAAATGAAGGCGATTGCCAGCCACTAAACCATAGTGGGAAAGGTACGTACTGGCCATGTCAGGGAGTGGATACATCGAACTTTCTTTTGACAGTTGATACCCCAAGCCCTGTGCATCGCGGACCAATTCGTCTCAATTGACCGGTTTCTGGCCATTCCCACATGCTTGATATCAAGCATGTGAGAATCGTCACATTCTTCTGAGATACGCTCGCATGCTACCTATATCAAGCCTTAGTACCGGGAGGGTTAACTTTCAAGTACTGAGTAGTATTTTAGGAAGCGTGTGGTCACACCAAATAGGGTGACCTACATAACTGTAACTCTTTGCGTAACCCCGTTACACTCCCCACCTCCAGACTGAAGGCACCACGTGTCGACACTCGACAACTCGCCTCACGTGCGGTAGCGTCAACTGACGCGTGTGACGGTGTCACCTTCCATCAAGCTCCGCGCTCCAAAACTTTCCACGCTCCCCAGAGCTGGCCGACGGCCCGTTGTATGGCTCATAACTGTTTCTGGTCCTTCGACCGACGACTGATTCCAGTCTCACGACCCGCGTCTCCCGCACCGAGTGCACTAACGGCCAGCGGCCTCGAAGACATTCTGTCTCCCGCGATCGAGAAGCTCTCAGTACCGGAGTACTACTCCGAACACAAGCGCCGACATCCGCCAGCGGACATGCCTCGTTCCGAGGCTCCAAAGCCCAAACGGCCGCGTACCGCGAACCAAGCCCTCTTTGAGGAACTCACGGAGACCTCAGTGGACTACGAAGAGTCCGAGGCTGGGGAACCCGGGGAACCCCACGAGGATGAACCCCCTGCACCGAGTGCGAACGCTGAGCGCCCAGCGCTTCGTACTCCTAATCCGTTCGTCGAACGAAGCGGCGTTGAAGCCTTTAACGCGCTGCGCGCCTCGCGCGGTTTGGAGGATCCTCCGATCTCCAATCCCCTCGACGAGGTTCAAGAGCTGCAGCTCAATGAGCAAGAGGCTCCTGTGACCCGCCACCCTGTGGCACAGCCTCTGCGCAATCCGCATGCGGACTATCGGTTCGCAACCTCCGATCCCGAGAAGTAATTTTAACAACTCGGGAATCGGCCGTTGACATCGCATGTCATTGGGCCAGCGGCTCGTACGGCATTGGAGTTGGCAACTCGCCAAGCGCTGCGCGCTCGGTTCTTGACCCCACAGGTCACAACCATTGACGAATATCGCATTCGTCTTCAAGCTCAAACGAGCAGGCAGCCGGTACCCATGGTACGCACTGTGGTGTTGGCGCTGGCGCCTGGGGAAACTGAGCATGGGTATGATACTCTGATGACTACGTGGGCTCACCGGAGCCGGAAGTTATCGTCAATGGAGGCTCTTCGAGCCAGCTTCTCTGAAATTGACGTGCGCCTCGAGCGCAACTTACTCTTCGAGTACGCGAAGGGTCGAGCGAAAGGCACGCTTGGAAAGCATTTTCAAGCTCAGATATCCCATTATGCTCCGTTGAGCTCTGCAGCATTTGCTGCCGCAGCTCAGGATCAGCGCTTGGGCGCAGCTGCTGATCCTCTCGCTTTCCTGCCTATTGGCGGGAAGCGTGGAGCGACCGACGACGCGGTCGCTGGTGCGCGGCACGCATTAGATCACTCTGATCAAAAGCGTCCACGACGTCTGGGCAATCTTGCCGGAGTGGGTCCTCGAACTCCCACGAGTTCTCGGAGTGAGGATATCCCCTCCACTTCACAAGATATTGGGTACGACCCTGGCGACTCCGTCGCTTCAAGATCTCTTCCACGTGGAAGTGGATATCCTCTTGTTCATCGAGCAACGCCGGCGGCGGTCGGAGCAAAGGAGAAGGCTGATGAGCCGATGGAGGAGGATCCTCCGCTGCGACGCTTGGAGTTGCAGGCAACTCATGAGCGGTTGTTCGATGTTCAGAGCGAGGTTTGCCGCTTCCGCGATACTCTGACCGATGCGGAGGTGGCCTATGGCCAGTCAATAAACCTGATCGATGACTTCGCAAGTCGGCTCGCTTGGGTTGAGACCCCGGGTCATGCGTCCAACGCCTGGCCGCTCTTGAGCGCACTCAGTCTGCGACTGTTGAGAAGCTTGATAAGCTCGTGGTGACTGTGGCTCGGATGCAGGGGCAGATTGACGGTCTGTTTCGTCTTCTGCCCGCCGCTGTGGCTCCGCCACCGGCGGCGCGAGCTCCTCCGAGCTAACCTGCAACGCGTCCCGGTACGGCTTGAGCAAGCCCACGTAAAACACGGGATGCGTTCGCATCCTCTTGGGGAGGTTTAGCGTGTACGCCAGGCCCTTCTTGGCCACGACCTTGAAATGTCCCACAAAGCGCGGCCGCAGTATGGTCTTGAAGATCGCGGTCACTGCATGTGTAGGTAGGTTTTTGCATTCAATAAAACCAGGTCTCCGACCTCAAAGCTTTGCTCATTCTTCTGCCCTTGGCATCTGTGTATTCCTTTTTTTGTCTTGGCTATCAGCCATTGCGTCACGCACATGTCGAAGGACATTCAGACGCGTTGATAGAAAATCACCAACCTGTTTCTTAACAGTATTAGGGCTGACTTCAGCAAGTCGCTCATCGAGCTCTCCTCCCCCACCAAGCCCAGAACCACGGAGTGGTAGCGTCAACGGGACGCGTGGGTGAGAGAGACCGTTCACGTAGAACGGCGTGTAGCCTGTAGAGGAATGCACAGCATTATTTAATGCGAACTCAACGAGTGGGAGCATGGAGCTCCAAAGCTTTGGCTTTTCCGCACAAGTGCTTCGAAGGATATCCTCCACAACGCGATTCGCGCGTTCAGTGTGACGTCGGTCTGCGGATGATCCGCCGTGGACATGTCCAACTTCGTGCCAAGCACGGTAAACACGGACGACCAGAAGTGCCCGTGAAACGGGGTCTCTGTCAGAGACTTTCGATGCGGGTAAGCCATGCTGGCGAAAGACCCGATCGATAAACAGCTTCGCTGTACCTTCACCATCGATGGTGTTCGGCACTGCCGCAAGATGTACCATCTTACTCAATCGGTCTGCAAAGACCACGATACCTGTGTTCCCATCCTGGTCTTTAGGAAGACCGAACACAAAGTCCAAACTCATGGACTCCCAACACCCAGAGGGTACAGGCAAACTTGCCAGCGGTGCAGCCGCATGTGGTGAAGGCTTCATCCGTTGACACGTCTCACACGTGCGCACGTAAGTGCTGGTCCACTTATAAAGCTTGGGCCACCAGTACGTCAGGCTCACCGAGCCGTAGGTCTTCTCACGACACTAAGCGGCGTTTCATGCGCCTCATAGAGGATGCGATACTTGAGATCCTCATCATGAGGGACTACGACACGGGGAGTGTCCTCAACATCCGTGCTGTAGTACAGCAGGCCATCATCGATGGAATAGCGATGTAACCTCGCGCGCAGGCGCGCCGACAACTTAATGTCCGAGTTTTCAAACTCCTTGCTCCCAAGAGCACGTAGAAGAGCTACACACGTCTCATCACGCGCATACGCAGCGCGGATTAACGTTGTCACAGACGAAGTCACCGTCGTGACATGAGCAAGCTCATAATCTGGTCGACGCGACAGTGCGTCCGCCAGATCGTTCTGCCTGCCAGGCTTGTACTTCAACTCGAAGTTATACTCCGCAAAGAAGGATAGCCATCTGGCCATCCTTTGCGAGAGATGAGGCGATTGAATCGCAGTGCGTAGCGACGCATGGTCTGTAATTATCACAAACGGTTTAGAACCAAGCAGGTGCACCCTGAACTTGACAAGGGCATACTTCATTGCAAGTAGCTCCTTGTCATGAACTGGGTAGTTCTTCTCTGCAGCTTTGAGCTGGCGAGACTCAAACGCAATCACGCGTTCGTGCCCATCGGCATCAGCTTGTAAAAGCGCACTGCCAATGGCAAAGTCGGATGCGTCACAGACGACGCTGAACGGACGTTCAGGGTCTGGCAACGCCAGGATCGGTGCATGAAGGAGACTCTCCTTGACCGCCTCAAATGCATCTTGATGCTCGATGTCCCAACACCAGTCCGCATCCTTCTTAAGGAGATTGGACAATGGCCGAGCCATCTCAGCATAGTTCTTGCTGTACTTGTGCAAGTAATTGGCAAGGCCAAGCCACTTCCGTAAGTCCTTCTGGTTCTTCGGGACCGGCCAGTCCACTATGGACTTAACCTTGGCGGGATCCGCACGAAGGCCACGCTTTCCAATAAAGCATCCCAAGAAGGGAATCTCTTCAGCATCGAATATACACTTAGACGCATTAGCGTAAAGTTTGTTAGTGCGCATGCACTCGAGCACCGCTCGCAGATGGTCGATGTGGTTCTCCACGTCCGACTTCCCGTGCTCTGCACGACTATGGACAAAGATGTCATCAAAATACGTTTGTGCAAACGCTCGAAGAGGCCTGAATAGTTGCGTCACCAGACGATTGAACGTCGCAGGCGCGTTCGACAGCCCTTGGGACATGCGAGCCACTCCCAGAGCATACCGCTCGGAGTGCTCACCGCTGTCAGCGGAATGTCGCTCGTACGCATGAGCAACTGGTAATAAGCATCGACCAAGTCGAGCGCACGGTACATCGTACTGCCAACCATGTTGTTCTGCATAACATCCTTTCTAGGAATCGGCGTTTGCGCCGGAATAGTGGCCGCGTTGAGCTTGTTAAAAGCGTGAACAATACGCCACTTGCCATTCGGCTTTCTGACACAGAATGTCGGCGTAGAATGAGGAGACTTTCTCTCTCGGACTATTCCTGCCGTGTGCTTAGCACTGAAGAACGCGTCAATGACCTCGCACTGCTCCTTTAGCAAAGGCCACTGCCGTGCTACGCAGTATTTGGTTCCAGGGATCAGGTCAATCTCATGACGCACACCTCGATCGGGAGGTAGAGATGACGGAGGGTCATTAGAGACCACGTCTTGGAAGTCCTTTACTAAAGGATAGAAGGGATCCGAAGGATTATTTAGGATCGCGGATCCACTACGATCACTTAATATCTTCTTCGTGTCCTCAAGGACCGCTTCATCCATAAGCGACGAAGAGTTCAACTCTTCTTCAGGTCGTATGATGACCACTTCGGCTAAATCGCCCGCCTTTAAGGCCTCGCCAAACTCGGCGACGGACATCTCGTCCAGCTCTATCAGAGCATCGACTGTGGGAATACTTTCCAAGGTGATCTCACCGTTGGCCTCGCCAGTCACTCCATCCACGAGTGTGTATAGCTGTTCGCTATCATCCTCCACTCGGGATAATTCCTGTATCAGGACAGACGCCTTGCGTCTCGCAGTCGACATGCGGCGTCGCTGCCGTCTCCTCGCGGAGACCGAACGTCTCGGAGAGACCAGCGTTTTAAGACCAAACGCGTCTTCGGGTGCCGTCACCTCTTGTTGCTCCAAAGGAGACTCGATGCCACTACCGTCATCCAGCAGCGGGCTGCATGACTCGCAGTCGCCACCCAGTGGATTACGTGCCACTCCACGCGCATCACTAGGACCAGGTCCAAGATGCCTCGACGTTCCGTCGACCACGCCATCATTGGCATGCAGAGAAGGCTGCTGACGCGAAGTGATTCTGGATTCTCAAGTGACACGTGGCCGTCGCATATCTACTCTGAATTTTTACTGTGATTCTATTGGCTATTATGGATATCGTGGGCTCGGCGATACCTGTACGACGTGTGGTGTGGGAAAACGACGGTGATCTGTGGAACGATTCTCCACCTGAATGCAGATGGGCCCAACTGGCTGGAAAATACGCATCCTGGAGTGCACATCCAGGATTGCAGTATGTATTGTGTCCAGCCGCGGACCTTCCCTCACAATGAGTGCCTAAGTTCTGGCGGAAAGTGCCTCTAGTGAAAGTATCCTAGAGTGCACCTCATCTTGCTGTGATCAGAGTGGCAACAAGAACGTTACCCCAGCATTCACGCTCACCCAATCTAAACGTCGTGCACCGGAAGCCTCGAGCTACCCTTCCCGATGTACTGTGGAAATATGGTCTAGCTGGTGTTGTACAACAGAACTGTGTTTAAGATGCAGTCCATGATGCAGAATTCTGTGTACCCAAGATGTGGTGACCCTGGATACCAGCGGCATGTTGATGTCCTGGATACCAGGTGGCATGTTGATGCCATTCTGGGTTTCAAGGTCCCCACATACATCAAGCATACAAAGATCAAGTGTTCCCAAGTCATCACTCCAGAATTTACCCAAGTACCCAGGATTGCAATATATCCTGGAAGCGGATCCAGAATCCAGAATTGCAGAGTGTACCCTGGAGGCGGATCAACCGCGTAATCAGGAATGTATGCGATTGCGCTACTGACTGATGAGTGGATGAACAACCGCAAAGAATCCAGTAGAAGTGT
This sequence comes from Phytophthora syringae, assembly GCA_012656105.1. Classification (NCBI taxonomy): domain Eukaryota; phylum Oomycota; class Peronosporomycetes; order Peronosporales; family Peronosporaceae; genus Phytophthora; species Phytophthora syringae. The sequence goes on from JAAKBD010000144.1 coordinate 73,516, forward strand.
TGAGTCGACACTTCCGAGGAAGATCGCAAAGTGTACCCACAGTATACAACCCCCAAGTGTTTTGCTCCCCGAGCATAGTGAACTCAAGATATTTCGTGAAGATCGCAGAAGAACGTAGAAGAAAGCAGGAGCTAGACAGCCTTTTATCATCAGCAGAGTTTGTTTTACCCTATAGTGCGCAAGTGAATTCGGCCAAGCCTTACAGATGAAGCTTCCTGGGGACCCGTAAGTATGAACCGCCTATAAGGGATTAGTAGCCACTGAGGAATGGCTACTTCTACACTCCAACCAATTCAGCTCGAGGTTAACCAGGGACCAGGTATTTCCTCAATTCTATCCTGGAGTGATCTGGTTATTTCATGTTTCTGTGGCGAACATCCTTCTCGAGGTTGACTCCCGCACTCCATATTATGATTGTATTTCTGGACGTTTAGGTAGTCTGCGTTCAACGAATTATGAAGACTACTGTGTGATACTAATGGATTTTGGTTTATAGCTTATTGATTATAGAATGTGACAAGCATTCATCAACAATGTCGTACTCAGCGGCTCTTCCGTAGCAGTCGTTCTGCACGTAGTTATGCAGACGTGCTGCTGCTTGGATAACTCGAGGAACGTTTTCCAAAGAACCAGCAAAGGCTTGGCAAAAATGCGCCACTTGGCGGCAAGGAGACCGAATGACATATCTATTCTAATTCTCACTTGGGAGAGGTAGAAATTGTAGGCGTCGCGATGCATGTCCGTGACTTTATTGCGGGTGAATGGCGTGAGCATGTGTGTACCACAGGTGTAGGCGCTGTCCCCGATCAAATAGTAGCCACTCTCACCACTTTCCACGTTACATAGTTCGCCACTTAAACTGGATTGCTGGAAGGCTCGGCAGTCATTGCAACTACCAGGCTGTGCAACATTTAGGTATGTGAAGCGACATCGGTAGTCGCAACACGCCTGCACATTTACGCCGTAGCATTGATAGTGCCCGCTAAAATAGCGCTGGGATCCGACACCTTCCGTTTCCTTCAGTCGAGGTGCTCTTATAGCACAGAGCCACCCATCCACGCACCCCACACAACCAGAGAAGACCTTGTCCTTGCTGAGCGTCGTAAAAGCTGCAGCACTAGCCTCACGTGCTGTTGGTGAGCGCGGAAACACCAGACGAAGCTCCTTCGTGGTGTTGATGGCCTCGACCACCACCCAAAGCATGCGATAAGCCGAGGCTCTGCTGATGCCTGCTATCCGTCGAATGTCGTGCATTTCTCCACCAGCAAGAAATCGTAACGTCAATTGCAGTGCGTTATCCACCGAGATCCACCCCGGCGTACCCATGCGTGGGGAGACTGGAGAAGCTTCGGAGCCAGAACACACTCCAGGCGAGTGAACGCAGAAGCCGACATCCGATAGCAGGCCTCGAACTGGGTTTCTTGGAGCCGGAAGTTGAGTTCGCGATCCCACTTGAGTCTGGCCCTGACTTGCATCTTTCTACGCGGCCGAGGTAGAAGCGCCAAGAGCAGCGAGGTTAGCGCAATAACGTCGTCGTGTGTGTGCATCTCGTGTTTGATTGTGTACATGTATTGGTTGGAACGATCGATAGGTGTCGCCCACGTCGGAAGGTGAGCTCAGTGGTGCGTCACGTCTCTTGCCCGCTACTGCTTGCCACGTTGCCCGCCGACGGAGGTCCTCGCTTTGGCGAGGCAATCCCACAATCCCAGTCCCGCTTTCTGCAAAGATATAAGACTGACCCTAACAAACGATTCGGGGAGGCCATGATGACGAAAGACATTGTCTATAAAGAGCTGAGCCGCCTGCGGCGCTGTCACACTCTTCTTGACCGGCACCAGCCGCACCATCTTACTCCGTCGGCAGACGAAGACCAAAACGCCAGTATGGCCTCGCCCGTCGGGCGGCAACTCGAAGATGAAGTCCATGCTCACCGAGCGCCAGCAGTCAGCCGGAACCGGCAAGCTCATCAGCGGCGCTGCCGATGCCGGAGAGGGTTTCACCCGTTGGCATGTCTCGCACGTCTTGACGTAAAAGCGGACCCACTTGTACATGTGGGGCCACCAGAAGTCTCGTGCCACAGACGTGTACGTCTTCTCGCGGCCCAAGGGACCGCTATGCGCCGTATCGTGCGCCTCATAGAGGATCCTGTAGCGCAGATCCTCATCGTTGGGGACCACCAACCTCGGGGTGTCACCCTTATCTACTTGATAGTAGAGTAGTCCCTCAGACAGGGAGTAGCGATGCAACCGTGCACGCTGACGAGCCATCAGTTGGGTCTTACCCGTCTTCTCGCGCAGTGCTGTCACTAGATCTCGCAGATCATCGTCGTTGACGTACGCCTCTCGAAGCAGCTCATGGAGCGGGGACTCGAGGTAGACGGCATGTGCCAACTCGTAGTCGGGTCTCCGCGACAGTGCGTCCGCCAGGACGTTCTGCTTGCCCGGCTTGTAAGCCACCGTGAAGTTGTATTCCGCAAAGAATGACAACCAACGCGCCATGCGCTGAGATAGGTGCGGAGACGAAGTCGCCGTCCTCAAGGAGGCATGATCTGTGTAGATCACAAAGGGTTTGCTGCTGAGCAGATGGACCCGGAACTTCACCAGTGCGTACTTCATCGCGAGAAGTTCCTTGTCATGGACGGGGTAATTCTTCTCCGCAGCTTTTAGCTGTCGCGATTGAAACGAGACCACTCGTTCTCTGCCTTCGGCATCAACCTGAAGCAGGGCACAGCCTATGGCAAAGTCCGATGCGTCGCACACGACACTAAATGGACGATCTTCGTCTGGAAGTGCGAGGATTGGAGCGCTTTGCAGGCTCTGCTTGATCGCCTCAAAGGCTCTCTGTGCCTCTTCGGGCCAAGACCACTCCGTATCCTTCTTCAGGAGGATGGTCAATGGCCTGGCCAGCTCGGCATAATTCTCGCTATACTTGTGTAAATAATTGGCGAGGCCAAGCCACTTACGCAGATCCCGTTGGGACGTAGGAACTGGCCACTGAGAGATCGCTTCGATCTTCTCGGGGTCAGCTCGAACGCCATCCTTGCCAAGGAAACATCCCAAGAAGGGAATCTCCTCCGCACCAAAGATGTATTTGTTGATGTTCGCATACAAGCGATTCTCGCGCATGCACATCAGAACCTCACGGAGGTGTCCAATGTGGACCTCCATGGCCGACTTATCGCCCTCAGCTCGGCTGTGGACGAAGATGTCGTCGAAGTAGGTCTGCGCAAAGCGCCTCAACGGGCGGAATAGCTGGGTCACCAAGCGATTAAACGTCGCTGGTGCGTTAAATAGCCCTTGGGGCATAACTAACCATTCCCACAACATCCCACTGGGAGTGCTCACAGCTGTGAGGGGAATATCCGATTCCCGCATCAGTAGCTAATAATATCCATCGACCATGTCGAGCGCGCTGAACACGGCACAACCCGCCATGTTGTTCTGCAACACATCCTTCCTCGGGATAGGCGTGGACGCCGGTATGGTCGCCGCGTTCAACTTGTTGAAAGCGTGCACCATGCGCCACTTTCCATTGGGTGTGCGCACACAGAACGTCGGAGACGAGTGTGGCGACTTGGACTCGCGCACCATGCCGGCGGCATGCTTCGCTGCGAAGAAGGCGTCGATCACATCGACCTGCTCCTTCGGAAGCGGCCATTGCCGCGTCGTACAGTACTTGGTACCTGGTTCCAGATCGATTTCATGGCGGACGCCTCGATTTGGGGGCAACACTGACGGAGGGTCTGCCGAGACCACATCCGAGAACTCCTTCAACAAAGGATAGTAGGGATCCGCGTGGTCTTTCAAGATTGCTGCGCCGTCTCTTGGAGACCCGTTCCTCCTTGAGCACGTCTGGATCAATGACAGACGAGCTGTTCAGCTCCACCGAGTGTTCTCACGACGAAGGAGGACTAAGTCTTCGAGTTCTCCCGCTTTGAGCGACTCGAGAAACTCAACATATGAGAGCTCTTCCAGAGCGAGAAGCTCTGACAGCTCGGGGACAGGAGTTAACTCCACTCCATCCCGTCTATTGCCTGTAAGGGCATCGACAACCACCATAGTGGGTTCCTTCCCCACATGGGACTTCTGACGGGACACAGTCCTACTGCGTGCCGCAACTGGTGTGGGAGCCTCTTCTCGACCACGTTGGGGTGCGCGACGACGTCCGTCTGCGTCTTCCTGCGCGACCAAAGCTGAACCAGCTTGTACGCGTTGCGTAGTGGGAGCCTCTGCTCGACCACCTTCCAGTTCGGAAACGAACACTTCTTCAGCCGATCCGGCAAAGTGACGTTCCCCACGTTGAAGTCGTCAAATTTGACAGCCAGAGGGAGGAGAACCTTCCGCGTCGATACAATCGAACCAGTCGCTAGGCGAACAGACACTTTACTATTACTCTTAGAGTCCTCTTAAGCTTTAGCATATATAATGTGCTGTTCTTAGCCACGCTAGTTTTCGTTGCGAAATTGTACGACGCACCCGAGTCAATCAGGATTGTCATAGGCTCTTCATACCCTTTGATGCTGGCGGTGACGACCACAAGGTTAGACCGCGAGGCGGCCACCGAGAGGAACAATAGCTCCGTCTCCGGGACTTGCTCTCCAGGACGGGGAGGTGGCAAGTCCACCGTCGTCTTGGAACAGCGAAGTCTCCCAGTAGGTGCGGGACGCCCTGCTGGGAGTCGCCGTTTTCCGCTGGCGCGGACTCAATGACATTGAGCGACAGCGACGCCGAATTGGCCTTGCCATGATTGACGCGCCAAGGGTTCGTCGGGCAACTGCGACGGAAATGACCCATCTGGTTACATCCGAAGCAGCGCCCACTGGCTCTAGGCTTCTTCGAACGCGCCGCTTCGGACGAGGATACCTCCATGGGAACAGAGCCTTCGGCTACGTCCGAGGGACCCACCTGGCCATGTGCGGATCGCACACAGTGGTCCTCGAGAAGAGCGAGGTGCACAGCTTCATTGAAGGTCTTGGGCTGGCGACGGAACAGCTCCGTCCGCACAGGACCCGTACGGACTCCGTCCATGAATACCGTGACCTTGACATCATCAGAGAGGGCGCGCCGGCCATCGCCGCTTCTAAGTTTTGCAACTCCATGACATAGTCTTGAAGGGAAAGCTTACCCTGCTTCCATCGCAAGAATAGCGAGCGATGACGATATGCCACATTGGCGAGCAGAAATTGCTGCCTGAGCTCTTGATCCATAAATTGCCATGAGGAGAAATAACCTGGAGACGATGTCTCGCATGTCATTGCCCAGGCACGAGCTCAACCTCCAAGGTTAGAGAGAGCAAAAGCGACCTGCGATCTCGCATCATATATATGTCCTGCGCTCAGCCCGATCTCGATCTCGCGGATCCAGAACACTAGGCTATCAGCCTCTTTCCCGTCGAACTTGGGCACTGTCATCTTGACTGCCTTTGTCGACGGCTGTCGTGGGGTGGACGCGGCTGCATTCTGCGCGGCGGCATGAGCAGCGCTCTGCGCCGCTTCTTGAGCAGTCATGCTCACGTGAGCGATGAGGGACGACTCATACTTGTCGAACCGCTCAACGCGGGCCCTCTGCTCTTCCGGAGAAAGCTAGGGGGTCCAGCGAAAGCCTGCTCGCCCAGGAGACTCACCATCTTCTCCAGCGTGGCTCAGTGGGCATCAGAGAGATGGGGAAAGTCCTGGCGGGCTGGCATCCGACTCTCGGAGTCTTCCATACTCAAAGAGTGTCTTGAGCGTGTAGCAATTCGCGACGGTCGCGGGAGTATTAGAAGTGCTACCAGGTGTGACGGGGTCACACGCACCTTGTGCTTTGAGGAAGCGAAGCTTCTAACCGCGACAGACGCCTTGCGTCTCTGTCGTCTATCGCACGAGGAAAGCCTTGCTTCCCGGGGTCGTTCCGACCGACTTGCGAACTTCCAGGTTAGAGTGAAACTGAACTTTATTTACTTTGCTCTAAAGTTCCTAGATACTGTAAACTGCCTAGTTAATGCCTCCCTGAAGTCACTAGTTCGAAATGAGTGGCTCTCAAGCTATGTCGTCTCTCGTAAGTACGAACCGTACTTAGTCGACTAATGGTTGTACCTCATGTGTGTGCTCAACATCACGTATCCATGTACCAGTGTAGCCATGTGTACCACACACCATGTTCTAGAATTGGTCACAAACCATCAGTCGGGCTCCGCCCTATTACAGCTAGCACTGCCCTGGCAGGGGCTGATGGCTGGGCTGTCACTGGCTTGGGTCGGTACTTGCCGGAGATCGAGCGTTTCTTCTGACGTGACTTCGATTGTTCCATGACCGCGAGGGTCTCCACCAACTGATCTGCGTCAGGTATGCGGAGTGGCGTCAATTGATTCACGAGATCCGGATCTCCCAGCGTCTCGATGAAGTGTTCGACATGTTCTCGGCAGGCTTTCACGCTACCGTCCTTGACTCGCAAGCGGGCTCGCAGACCGGCGACATTGAGTCGGTATAGGTACTCCAGTGGCGTCTCTTCGGATCTCTTTCGAGCCTGGTAATATTGCCACGCTACGGAAACACCCAAACCGCAGTACCGCTTCTGGAATCCCTGAAGCAGATCCGCCCATTTCGTTCGCGTCGACCGGTCCAACTGTCTGTACCAGTTGCGTGCCGGCCCCGTAAGCAGTCCTGCGAAGGTGATGCACTTTTCCTCGTTGGTGGCGTGAACGCCGACTTGACCTTGCTGACCCAACCTCGCGCTCGTTCGTCGTCGTGATCCCGGCCGGTAAACTCTTTCAGGTCGGAAATTGCCGAGATCGTCACCAGTTGGGTGGCCGTAGTTGGCCGTAGTTCCTGTTGGGGCCGTGGCGGTCGCGGCCGTACGTTTGACGTCCGCGGGAAGCAGGTCGTCTGGATCATAGTCCCATGACTCCGGCTGCCGAGTGGCCGATTCCATCGATTACATTTCAACGTCCTGGGTTCCCGGGTTACGTAGAGCGGATGTCGATGGGATCGCAGTGTTGCTACTGCTCTGTTCCTTCATAAACCGGGCCATGGCCGCCTGAAAGTATGTTTCCAGTCCCGGCGTGGATGCTGGGGTCGGTCTAGTAGGTGGAGCTGGTTCCGGAGTGATAGTCGACTCTCGAGTCGCACGAGCCATCCAGCTCGGGAGGTTCTCGGATGGCTTTGGTCGATATTTCGGATCCACTGGAAGCCGTCTCTGCTCGTTCAGCTTTTGGAGCATCGAAGTGCCAGAGGGCCCTAGAGCCATTCGTTGAGGTTCGGACGAGTCGCTGGATCTGTAACGGGACGATCTCCCGTTAAAAAGTAGGTAGAAGTCACAGACCAAAAGACTGTGACTTGGCATTCTGTCATTCGACAGAATTCGCCCTTTTAGTATGCATATTAGCCAGTTAGCGTGCAGCACCTTATTCGGTGGCTGTCAGCTAAGCTCGGCCTAAGTACGGTTTTGCGACCGTATTTTAATATCACCCAGAGTCAATTTGGCCTATAATTCCACGTGTCTTGGCCCAAAGCCCAAGACATTGCTTCCTCACAACTTTGCGAAAGCTTACGTATCGGTAGCCTTTGGTCCCGTTACACCTGGTAGCACTTTGTAGTCCTTCCAACGACCACGAACGATGAGCGCATCCACAATCGAAGGGACGTCGGGTGCGCGACTGGAACACGGGCAGTTCCCCACCTGACACAATTCGAGTGGGAGGGGCTTCACCGCCTCTCACAAGTCTCCGGCGAAGCAGTGATCACAACACTGCTGTCCACGGGGACGGAACAACAACATCGCCTTGCAGCTCAAGAGTTCATGGCGCGCGAGCTTGCCAACACGTCGGCAGGCGCTGACTCCCGCGCAGCCTAAGACGAACAAGGCCGGCATCGTCAAGCTCGATGTCTCGAGCTACAACGGCGAAGGCGCCAAGCGAATGGCGCTGAAGCGTTGGTTCTGTGAAATCGACATGGCTGTCGCTGCGCGACAGCTTACGACGGAGTTCACCCGGACCAACTTCGTGGTGTCCAAGTTGGCAGGCAAGGCCAAAGAATGGGCGCTCGGACGTCGCGTCGCTGATCCGTCATGTTTCATGACGATGGACGAGGTCAAGGATGGCCTGCGGCTCGCGTTCGAGCCGCCTCAAGATGAGGTTCAACAGCGGACGGCCTTCCTGAACTTGAAGCAGGGCAAGCTGTCGATGAGAGACTACATCCAGCTTGCTCGCCACTTGGTGTCGTGCATCGTCGACAACCCGATCGACATGACGACGCAAGTTCATGTCTTCGTAAATGGTATGAACGCTGGCTACCAGCGTTTCTATCTGACTCGGAAACCCGCCGCCTCGCTGGAAGAGGCCTTCGCGACGGCACTCCGCGGAGACTACAGTGTCACAGCCTCCCGCGCGTTCCCGGCGATGAGGGTGCAAGACAGTGCCGATGGAGATCGACGCGATCGAGTCGAGCCCGACGCGTCGCTATGACCCGTCCCAAAGCCGCGGCCGGGGCCGGGCAGTTCCGGCGGACAACGAGCGATACTCTGCCGACGCCGCCGCCGCCAAGATCCAGTCCGTCAGCGGCCGCAGTGACTCCGGGTCCCGAGGTTTGGGTGCCGGAGAATGGGTTTGATTGCGGGTCTCAGACCGTCTACTCAGCGACTTCAAGACCTCCTGCGCCGCAGACACCGACAAGAACACCACCAGGCACCAGTCCGACGCCGCCGCCGCCAAGATCCAGTCCGTCAGCGGCCGCAGTGACTCCGGGTCCCGAGGTTGGGTGCCGCAGAAATGGCCGGACGACGTGGAGCTGGTGCACAAACACCAAAACCCAGAGTGTTGAAGTTCAGCTCCGTCAGCATGGGCGTGTGAGGCACGTTGTACGGCACTCACGTGCCTGAACGCGAGAGAGAGTCGCTTCTGCTGCGAGCATAACTGCGCCTTCGCAGGCATCTGCGGTAACTCGCTGCGTCCAAGTCCTTCCGTCATGCTGGTCCGAAGCACCCGCACTGGTCTTCGAGGCCTAGTTGCTACGGCTGTGATTCGAGCGGGAGAGGTGGTAGGCGAGTATCTGGGGCGCTTGTCTCTTTTGGGCCGCGGTGCAAGAACGGCTTCGTGAACGACGGGTTCAGGATGCACCTCAAGACGCTGTCGTCCAACAAGAGGCACGTTGGTATCGACGCGAAGGATTTTGGGTCTCTGGTTCGGTTCATGAACCACTCATGTGACCCGTGTGCAAGATTCCACGAGGTGCAGTGTGGGGGTCGCGTTACGGTGGTCGCTGTCACCGTACGCCCAGTCGAGTTGGTGTGCCTGTCACAGTCTCCTACGGCTCCAACTTATGGTTCGTGTGCCGCTGTAATTTCTCCGGCTGCCAGGACAGAGACATACAAGTTTTGGAGTACGACGCGAGTGCAAGGACGAAGACCCCGTGACACACAGCCGTCTCTGAAATCCGACAAGTTGCTGCTGCTTCAAGGTGGAATGCTGCTTCAAGGTGACCGCAGGGCGAAGTGGCTACAGTCGAAGGGTTTTATTCATTTCCGGTATAGTGAAAGTAGTATGATTGCACTTTCGCACTTCTCCATAATGAAATGAAGTTGTTTAAAGGACTCGACGGTTTTCGCTCAAATCTTTGGAATATCCCCCTCATTCTCCAAAGAGTTGACAAGTCAGAGGCAGACAGAGACTAAAGCAAGGCGGTGATGGCCGGTGTAAGTGTTGTGTTGACTCTGGCTTGTACGTGTTGCTAACTTGTTCCTCCTGTGGTCGACAGCGCGAAAGGCGCCCAGGATATATTAATTATACGCTGCAGGATCAGATCCTGCTCTGCACGCTTGCCGACGACATTGTCCCTATCGGCAGGAACATGTTGGAGC
>JAAKBD010000145.1:0-66276 GCA_012656105.1 Phytophthora syringae
ATATTCAAACTCTTCCACCGCGCAACGCTTTCCGTACCGGAGTGCTGGAAGAAGGAACTCAGTGCCCAGCAACTGTGCTAGCACAAACCGACTGCGAGTATCTGGTGCTCGACGAAAACGTGTACACTCGGTTGCTAGCAGAACACGCTCCTGCAGTCGACATGAATGACTATATCGATCCAGAAGACAATGGCATTGAATCAAATGAGCGACAAATTTTGACACCGCAGACAACAACTAAAGCTATAGCTACTGATGAACGACCAGGTGCGATCCCAGCACCGTTGCTAGCACATCTCGGGGCCGCTCACATCCCATGGCTTCCACCTTCGTCTGCCAAAGGACACTTCTCCTTCACTCGATGCAACATGTACATCTTGCACCTGGACAACGGTTTCTCCAGTACAATGATACACTTGAGCAAGTTGTGCTTGTTGTCAGAGGAAAACTTGCTGTGTACGTCCGTGAAAGCCAGGAGGTTTCTTCCATTTTGGACGCCAGTCAGCGTTCTGTGCAGAGTGCGGCGTTGGAGCGCAGTGTTGCGAGCAATTACTCCACAACGTCTCAGCAACTCTTTCAAGAACGATCGAGCACAGTTGGTACCGCAAATCGGAAAGCGCTTCATCGCAAAATTGCACGGATAGCCGAGATGGAGACCCCGGAGTCGGACTTTGCCAGCTCGAACACGCGATTCACCGATTTCGTCCTGCATGCAGCCAGGGAGCAAAAAGTACGACAACCAGACAAACCTGAAGGTTCAGAGCAAACAACTCGAGCACCAAAACCTCCACCGGGAACTCGCCGACTCCATTCAATGGTGAAAAAGTCAATTTTCAGCGTCAAGTTGGGGACCAAAGCACCGTCAGGGACTCGGTGAGTCTCAAGGAGGCGACTAAAGCTCTTTTCATGTTCCACTTGGGACCCGGGGATATGTATGGAGATGAAGTCACTGCTCCCAGTGGCAGTTGCCGTAGTGTGCACGATATCTACGCAGATACTTCAGCTCCTAGCAGTCCTGGGGTGAGATCCAAACGATCTCAGGAATCGCTAACAGGGACAGAAGTGCTCTGCTTAGATCGACAGGTGCTGCATTCCATTCTTGCCAAGACAGAAGAGGAGGCTGCCCACGAACTGTTATTAAAATTGTCAAATGCCAAGGCGAGGTGGCAGGTCGCGAGCAAGAAGCTCTTTAAAAGGGCCTCGCATTCAACACTTGAAGAACCTGGAGCGTTTGTTGGACGGAAGCAGATGCCCAAGCTATTTGACTTTTTCAAAAACATTTTGAACCAGCGACGATTTCTAACGATGGGGACTATTGCTCACTTCCCAATACTGCGAGACTTGACCGACGATGCTCGACGAGAGCTATGTCTCAATGCGCGATTCGAAGCGTTGGATCGGTATACCGATGCGTACAAGAGCAACGGAGATGGCAATGGAACCGGTCGCCGCTTCTTTCTCCTGTTGGCTGGACGTATCAATCTCGTTGCCAGTGGACCAAACAACCAGATTATGACCCAGGTCTCAAACTCGGACCACAGTCTCAGTGAGGTTTCAGCAGGAGAAGGTTTTGGCGAGTTTGATATCTTGATGCCTGACGCACCAGCCTACATCGCTGCTGTCGCTGCAGAGCCTACCAAACTGTTGTCAATACCCTCAGACATGTTTTTGAGGCACTGGCCACGCATAAGTGAAGCCCGCGCTAACATCAGTATCTCCAAACGCAGATACCGTCCTTGGTCTCGCTTGACCTTGAGCGGATCGCTTACCTTTACCACAGCTTTTCATTCGAGACGCACATTCGAGGAACTAGTAAGTTGAGCTTTTACGATCTGCCTCCTCTCACGCATCGAGTTTGATGGATTTGTATAAATTCTCTGTTTTTCACAGGCATATTCCAGCTCCACGACACAAAAGCAAAGGAGGTATTCTTGATCAAGGAGGGCACATGTTGTATTCGTCAACCTGTCACTTTGATGAATCGCGTGGACGCAGATTTTCACTACAGTCCTTGCAATGGCAACCACATTGGCAATCAGAACGGAGAATCTCAACTATCTCGAACGAAGAAGAACTTGAAAACCATTAAAGTATTGGCGACTGTGGCAGACGTTGGTGCTGGACACGTTTTTGGAATGAAGAGGATCATTATCCCATTACTTTGGTGGCAACATCCGCTGTCGTCACCGTAGCAAGCATTTCTATCGACAAGCTGAGAGCGATTGTACCCCGAGGCTCGCTTGTTGGCCTTGAGGAGTTAAGTGCTCAGTTACGCGAGCTCTACGCACAGCAATTTGAGCTAGCCAAGCGAGCTGCAGCCACAGTGATGAATGAAAAACAAGCAGCACAGAGGCGACGGCCAGAAATCAGTGACCGGCTTCCAACGATTCAGCCTCACCACACTCAAAACATCTACCTCTCGACGCAAAACCCCATAGCCCATGAGAACGCTGACTCGGAATCTAGTGACGGTGTATCTCGACTCACCGAGAGGGCGAGCATGTTTTATAATGCTCAGCATCAGATTGAGCGATACCAGATTTCCAACCAGCTCCCAACATCAAACCTGTCCGGGTCGTTCCTCGATCAAAAAGCTGCCCAGAAATATGGAAATGACACTGAAGACAATTCAGGAATGAATTTTCAGGAATTGTTGCGCAAACAGGATGAATATTGCAGCCCAGAGCTTACAACAAAAGCGGTGGCATGGCAGCAAACAGAAGCAACGAGATTGCTACGTTTAGACGTAAAAGTTCCAGTAGCTGGCCATCTCAAGAATCGCACACCTCCGGCATCCGCTGAAAGGACGAGATTTGCAAAAACGAGTGAAATATCTGCTGCGTTAGCCAAAGAGACTACGGTTCCAAGTCAAAATGAAGCAGTGATGTACGAAGTTGACGTCCGTGCAAGCATTCACGCTCAGTTGTCCATGATAAATTCACCGATGCGAACTATCCGCTTGGAACCTTCAAAGGCATCGGTACATAGTTTGGGAAAGTACCATCCGGATTCTCCGTCCCCATTCTCCAAGCCGGGTGATTCGTTTCGGAGAGGTTGCGTGCACCTTCAGCATCAATTGTCCACCTCGGGAACAAAGTCGCACATGAAGACGCCACAACAGAAGTTAATACGGGGTCTCAGATCAAATCCAAAGTTACTGCAAGCAATCGGTTCGGTGGTTCCAGAGCTGACACGAAAGCAAGGCTTTTTAACCTCCCTACGCGTCAAGAATGTCGGTGACGACCGCGATTTTCTTGACGCCATTCTCCCTCGAATACACCAGGGACGACGATTCTTTTACGCTTTAGTCTGCGGAGAACTACGCGAGTATGCAGATACAATTTCACTCACCAGTATCGCACAAACTCCATGTCTTCGTCGCTACAATCTGTGCAGCCCGCAACGGTCTTGTGTAGTGACTGATGTCCCAGTAACTTCTGGAGAAGCTGAAGGTCTATTACGTCAAAGCTTTTTGCTAGTCATGGATGAGGCAACACAGTACCTTTTCACGGCCTCGACTGCGGTGGGCAAACAAAAATGGATGTCGGAGCTGACTGAAGCCTGTGCACTTGGAGGTTTGCAGCACTCGGTCTGCATCAAAATGCAGAGACCCATGATCCCACAACCACCACAACCTACCGAATCAGCACTGGCTGCAGTCATCGACGCATTTAAAGGTCGTCGCAGGTCGACGCTAATGGGACGGCGCTCATCGGTTTTTGTGCCGAAACCTGTAGACGACTCACTTCAAGTAGAATACCACATCAGTTGAGTGAATTGAATGCATCACCGTCAATTCATCTTTGCACAAGGGTGCACCTGGTACAGTAGTTGACCGCTTCCACTCGTCTACTTGAGCTCCACCGTCGGGTACCACTGCTTGAGCGTCGCCAGCAGCTCCCGGAAGCTGTCGTCCAGCACCTGGTTCACCAAAATGGCGTCAAACTCGCCCGGCTGCTGTCCGTAGGCCAGTTCGCCCGCTGCGTTCTTGACGCGCAGCTGAATCTTGTCCTCCGTCTCGGTGGCGCGTCCCCGAAGTCGCTTCTCGAGCTCGTCCATGGACGGCGGCGCGATGAAGAGGTACTTGGCTTGGATGCCCGACTTTTTCACCTGCTGGACGCCCTGGATGTCAATGTCCAGGATGCAGATCTTGCCCTTCTCCTGCACGTCCTGCACCGCACGTTTGCTGGTGCCGTACACGTTGCCGTGCACCTGAGCGTGTTCCAGGAAGAGTCCGGCCTCGATCTCCTTCAGCACCTGCTCCTTCTCGGTAAAGTGGTAGGCCACGCCGTCCTCTTCGCCCTCTCGTGGGCCGCGCGTCGTGTGGCTCACCGAGAACCCGAAAGTGTCGGGGAACTTCTCCAGCAACAGGTTGATGAGCGTCCCCTTGCCGACACCCGACGGCCCGGCGATCACGATGGGCTCCAGCTGGAGGGCACAAGGACGATATTGTTATTATCTACCAATCACAAGGAGGTAGTACCAATATTGGCCAATCACAAGGGGATAGTGACATTATTGGCCAATCCCAAAAGCGGATTGTTTACCTCGGCGTGCGGCGGCTTGAAGGCCGAGAAGTGCTCGGCCGCGAAGGCCACGACGTCCTGCGGCTTCTCGAGCAGCAGCGAAGCCATGAAGCTGCTCAGCAGCGTCTTGATCTCCGGGTGGGCCTCCACGTAGGCGGCGTGGTCTTTTTCAGCGCTTCTTTGCGCTCATTGAGCAGCGAGAGCTCCTCGAACGAGAGCGACTCCAGCGCCTTGGTGGCCTCCTGCTCTGCGGCGCTCATTATTGGGATCCAGCAAGTCGGAGCTCTTCAGAAGAAGTAAGGATATGAAGTAGGATGGGTAGTATGACTACTTCATAGAGCTACTTATGAGAGACGAGGCAAATCAGCAGCTTCAACACGTCAACTTGGCTACACTTAACCCTTTGACAGCTGACAGGCTCTACTTGCAGGTTAACTCAACTCCTACAAGTAACTTGGAAGCTACTGCAGCACGCTGGCGTTGGCTGATAAATTCACTTCTTCGCCGTGCGCAGGCGCGTCGTACTGACCGGAAGTGGGAGGGGTGTACTGAGGAGCCCCGGAGCCGCCGCCCCGATCGCCGGAGGCTGAGCCAAGGGCAGCACTGTTGACATCTGCCATCTTCGGGTTGAAGATCTTGAACTGTGGCGGACCGCGTGCTGCCACGCCGGCGGTAGGCGGCGTGTATCCCGGGTACCCCCAGTTGACGACTTGCGCGGCTGGTTCGCGTACGAGGAAGCGTACGGGTTCGCGCCAGGGGCAGCAGGAGGCGACAGCGCTGCGTCTTGCACACCACTGTCAGTGGACGTGGGTGCCGACGGCATCAGAGCAGATGGCGGCGGGGCCGTGACTTTGATCTCGCGGGTGTTGCCGAACTTGGCAGTCAGCGCCTCGTTGCCCACACTCGAACCAAAGCCGTCCGCCTGGATCGGGCGATAGTCCTTGGGGCGAGCAACGCGCGACGGTCCGCCACGAGGGATCGCACTGTGCGTTGCAGCAGCGTACAGATTGTTCTGCGGCGTCTGCTGCTGTGGCATCCCCACCGGTGGACCCTGCATCGCCGAGTAGTCCCCACTGGTCGGGGGTGGGGCGATAACCGGTCGGGGAGCCATGGGATCCACCGATGGAGTGACTCCAGGCGGCAGCATTGAAGCGGCCTGCGTCGGATCTTCGTGGCGGAACTGCAGCGGCAGGAGGTACTGGCGGGTGTTGTCGCCCTTGGCAATGTCGTAGGCTGTGCGGCCGCTGCGGTTGCGCAGTGCAGGGTTGGCGCCTCTCTCCACGAGGAACTTGACGGCGTCGTATCGACTCTGCGCCGACGCGTAGTGCAGCGGCGTGTTCTGGCGCGGACACACGGCGTTCACGTCGACGTTGCGACTCAGCAACAGCTCGAGAAACTCCACGCGACCGTAGTACGCCGCCGTGTGGACGGGCAAGTTGCCCGCCTCGTTCTTGACGTTCGGGTCCACGTGCAGCTCATCCAGCATGTGCACGAACTTGTCGTACAGGCCTTGCTCGATGGCGGCGTGGAGCTCCTGCTCGGGCGTGAGCGTGGGCGCCAGCAACTCGCCCAGGTTCTTCACGTTGAGCTTCTCTGCAAAGTAGCCGAACATTGCAAAGGGGTGACACGAGCACTACAGGAAGGTAGGGACACAACAGAGCGCCAGGGGCGTAGTGCGTGGAGGCGTTTTGAAGGCGGTACGCATTTGATGTGCAGCACACGACTGTAGCCATGTACCACTTTGGAATCCATATGGATGTCCACCACACTACTGTAGCCATGTCCATGCTTGTCGCAATCAGAAAGCCAAGAATCCACTTCATTCGCGATTAATCCTTGCAGACAAGAAGACGCTACGATGGTTCCTACTGCCCAGCCAGCGCCGCAGACAGCGGCCGACATTCCACAGCGCTCGTACGCGCCCATGAAGGACAAAGTCACGGGAGTGGACACCACCAAGGCTCAGTGTGCGCGCTGCCACCAGGGCCTCGTGGAGAGAGACGCTATCAAGCAGCCGCAGTGCGGCCACTTGTTCCACGCGCGCTGCCTCGACGCCCACCTGCGCACGGAGATCGTCTGCCCGGTGTGTCACGCGCAGCTGCTGTACCCGCCTGTGGCCGCCAATGTCGTCCACGACGGACGAACCGCTGGCGCGGTGTACCCGTCGGCCCAACTGCCGCCCCGAGCGGTCCCCGTGGCGACGGCGTTCGCGCCCGTAGACGGCACCAACGCGCAGGACTACGCAGCGTGTCGAGGCTGCGGCCAGATGTTCTACCGAGACCCGCGCAGGGCGCGCCCGGAGACCAGCGGATGGTACCGCTGCGAGCGCTGCGCCGACACGAACATCATCGACTTCATGCGGGGAAGCTGCGTGCTGCAGTGAGCGACGACAATGAGGTGGAGCTTCTACAATAGCAACGAGCGCTTACGGATGAGAACGGACGACTGCAGGCAAAGTTTCATAAGACTGTGAAGCTCTGACCAAGTCAAGGTCAACAATTTTTATATATTCCCCACATTTGTACGAGTCTCAGCCTACGGCTCATCACACGACTTCATTTTTCATAGTAAAATGCGGCATCCTACAGTCGTACTACTACAGTACGTAGTAGTGGTAAAAGACGGCATACTATTACTGGTAGTACTGTTAACATACGCAGTAGTACTTCCAGGTAGTACTGTTTTCTACGCCAAAATTCCGAAGCTGATCATGGTGACCAGGAAGCGGACCAAGTATGTGGTCGCCAAGGGTCTTCTCCCCAGCTGAGAGGGGTCCTCAAGGAGGGTGACTGGCTGGGTGCGTCCCTGCTTCTCTCCCCCATGTCGCCCCCCTCTTCTAACCAATTGTATGGACTGCAGACGTGATGGATGGCGACGGTGTGTGGAACGTGGCGCGAGTGCTCAGTGTCCCCTCCCCAGAAGAGGTGCCAGCCGCCCTGCCATTCGTTAGATGGCAATAAGTGCAGTCAAATTAATTGTTTCCATGCAGGTGGAGATCACGTACGACGGGTGGGGCGAGGAGTTCGACGAGGTCGTCCAAGTGGACAGCGACCGAGTGGCCCCGTACCACACGTTTACATGGGCGGTCAAGTGCTGGGTCAAGTACCTCAATTGGCCGTTGTGGCCCTCTTTGGTACGTTGTTACTGGCCGTCACTTGGTGGGGGTTTGGTCTCACTCTGCATCTTTTTTCAGGTCACGATCCGAACGCCAGGGACGGAGCTTGGAATCCGGAACCTCGTTGCCGAAAACCGACTCCATGTCGACTTCTTAGACTGCCCAACTTTTGACAAGAGAGACCGGTACTTGCTTGCTGTTGGTATCTGCTGGTGTGGTGTATTTTTTTGGTGTCGCTGACGGAGTTTATGGACAGGTGCTGGCAACAAAAGCGGCAAGTACGAGCGTTTGAGCACGACTATGATAAGAAACGTACGGCCTCGACTGGTGCTCAATTTGAACGAGCTTTGGGATGGGTGCTGCAAGCAGACGCACCCACGAAGCTGCCAAAGTTTGCAGGTGGTACTTTGCCGGAGACTTATGCGCACACAAAGACGAAATCTGTCAAGGAAGTGCGAAAACAAATGGGGAAGAACTTTGGTTCCAAAGCTTCACGAACAATCGAATGCGCCACCAGTTGACCCACGTGTACGACACGGTCGAGGATAAAGAGGATATCCAAGTGATGATTCGTCTTCAGAAGTCTCGGAGCGAAAGTTGAATTTGTCGGCGGCGAAAGCGTCTCCAGAGGTCAAGAAGCGAGAATTGGATTTGTCAGCGACGAAAAACAAGCCACAACCATTGCGCCGAGAGAAAAAGCGCCCAGCTCCTGTCGAGATAGAACAGGAACCCAGTCTGGACGTCGAAGTGCCGTACGAGCTACAGCTGTTGAACAGCAGTGATGACAGTTCCAGCGAGGAAGACCAGAAAACGACCCGGCCGAAAAGGAGGCGTCTGCGCACCAGGCCGAATAAGGACACGGAAAAGCGACGCTCGTCGACAGCGCCTGCTTCAACAATCATCCCAACCCGTGTCCCGGTGGACAGAAGAAAAGTCATCCAAAAGGTGCAGCAGCATAGTGGAGGGTTACCAACTATTTGTTTGAGCATAAATTGATGATGATTTTGCTGCTGCTATCTGAGTGTGCAGGACAGATTAAGATGGCTGCCAGACGAAGTGCTCCGCCTGTCGGTGGCATTCTCAACTTGACCGCGGGTGATATACCGATAGCCATTTATTCTTCAGATGAAGATGACCATGGGGATTTTGGGACAGTCGATCCAAGGCCATTGCAGATGCCCACAACCCCGAAGCGTCCTGCTACTAATCAGCGCTCAGAGACGCCAAGAAAAACTGAAACGGAGCTAAGCTCTGATGACAGTTCTCCAATGTCCCCAAGAAGGTCTATCGAGCGAGAAATCGCACTCGCCAAGGAAAAACTCCGAGTCCTGGAACAAGAGAAGCAGCGAGCGACTGAAGACACATTGGCTAAACGAGAACGGGCTAGGATGAGTGATCCCAGTCCCATGTCTGCTGAGTGTAAGTCCATCCTTACCCGTACATGATCCACGCCAAAGCCTCACTTTTTTCTCGTGCTTTGTGATGTCTACAGTGCAAGGCCGACCCCAGCCAATATCAGCTCGCGTTAACAAGGTGGAAACACATCGATCGAAGCGGGCAAGTTCGACCCTCTTGGAGCTCACAGGAGCAGTTGACGACGTGCTTGAGCGTCAGTCCTTGTCGCCGATGAACGAACGTGGCAAGGGTACGACAATAATCCAGCTTTATGCATTTAGGATAACGCTGTGTCTTGTGTGTTTAATGCAAGCAGGAATGGCTGAAGAGTTATCGGACGACTTGAGTTTGCAGCCAGAGAAGCTAGGTCGCTCCCTCCTCGCTGAAGATGAAGCGTGCAGCTCTAACTGTGAGAAGTCAAAACGTACTATTGACGAGGAAGGGGAAAGTAATACCGAGGAAACCAAGCGCGTGGAGCAGGCTGAGGAAACACCGGAAATGCCTGTCGATCCTCCCAACCAACCAAGCGTAAACACGAACGACGCGAACGATGAAGAAGCCCAAGAACCGCGCCGACCCTTTTGCGTGATGCAAGCACAGAAACAAGGTGGGTCTTGCGATATCCCTGACTGCATTGCCAGCATTCCCAACCTCCACCAACACTAATTTCCTTGCTGCTGGTATTGCAGATGCCCAACTAACAGAAGCTAAAGAGACAGTCAGGGTCTCAATGAAGACCATCGTCAGCGTACCAAGGAAATTCGACGAGACGTTTCGAGCTCCTCAAGTACCCGATTTTTCGTCTCCGGACTCCATGCTCCGGATCGCGCCACCACCTGGACATTTCTTCCCGTCCTCCAGCAGTGCACTACCACCATCTCTACCAAGTGGCGTTTTCAGCTCTAGCAACGGGTTTTCCATGGACGGGTGGTTCCAGCGCAAGTTGATGCGCAAGTTCATGAACGGCGGGGACTGAATCTGGACGTGATTTAGCAAATCGTATCATTTAAAGGTTTCACTAAATTGAAGCCGTCTGTCAAGACTGTCAATGAAAACACTATTACTTCAAAGTTATGTTGTCAAGTGCAAGTTATTTAAATTGTTTACGTGACTTCAAGTATTTCGTAACTTACCGTCATAATCGAATCTAAAGACCTGATACTATCAGCAGCGTATTATGTCGCCCAAGAAGGCCACGAGCGCGTCGCCTCGACGGAGCGTCGTGCTCACCAAGGGCGACTGGCTGGGTGCGTCTCTCTCTCGCTCTCTATTGCGCCTTTCCTTCAGCCTTCTAACGGTTATCGGATCCCCGTTAGATGTTATGGACCACGACGGAGTGTGGAACGTCGCCCGTGTGCTGAGTGTGCCGTCCCCAGAAGAGGTTTCCATAGGCACAACTACTATAGTTATCCGTACGAGTTGTGGCGCTAACCGTACGATGGTGCGCTGGTCGTACAGGTCCAAGTGATGTACGACGGCTGGCCGGAAGAGTACGACGAGGTTGTCCGCGTGGACAGCGACCGAGTGGCTCCGTTCCACACGTACACGTGGGCGGTCAAGTGCTGGGTCAAGTACCTCAACTGGCCCATCTGGCCGTCGGTGGTGCGTACAGCTATTTTGCGTACAAGTATTTTATTATTTGGAGTATTTTATTCACAACGGAAGTTTGTGGTGTGTAGATTACAATTCGGACGCCAGGAAACGAGGAAGGGATCGAGAACCTCGCAATGGAGAATCGACTGTACGTGGACTTTCTGGAGGCTCCGGACTTTGCCCAGCGAGACCGGTACGAAGACGTGGAAATGCTTGTTTGTTTTTAGAGATGTTCTTACCATTTTGTTATGGTGCTGTAGATGCTGGCAGAAGAAGCGAGAAGTGAAGATTTTTGATGACAACTACGACCGGAATCGCATGGGGACGAATGGCGCTCAGTTCGAGCGAGCTCTGGAGAATGTGCTCAAGTCGGATGCGACCACAAAAATGCCCAAATTTGCCAGAGGAACGCTACCGCTGCAGTATGATAGTTTGACAACGGAGCCGGTCGAAGCCATGCGGAAACATATGGGCAAAGGGCTTTGGTATCGAAACTTCGCAAACAACAAAGAGCGACACATGCACACGCATATTTACGACGTGATAGGGGATGAAGACGAGGAGTTGAGCGGCAATGAATCCGATACGGTTGAAAAACTCAAGGTTAAAAGGCCGAGAACGTCCGCAGCAGAGGATGATCGTATCGTGTCCCGTTCACAGAAAAAGAAGAAGCGGCCACTTCCAGCTGAACGGGAGAAAGTCTCTGTAAAGGTTGAGCAGGAGTCACCGTCAGAAGTTGAAGTGCCTTACGAATTTGAGCCAATTCATAGCAGCGAGAGTGAGCCTGAAAAGGAGGCTGTTCTAGCGAAAAAGAAACGAAGAGTACAAGGAAAATCACGATCTACCCCACCCGTGGAAGGCATCACTAGGCGAAAACAAGAAAAGCGTGTGGTCACTCCAGAGTACAGCAATGTTGCACCATCCATGCCTCGGCATGTTACGGTGATGATGGATGAAATTATTGTTGATGACGATAGCGACCGTGGCAGCTCCGATCGAAGGAAGGTGACGAAAAAAACTCGCACTCCACCGAGACGGACAAATAATGTGAAAAGCGTTCCTCCACGTATGAAGGAAGAAAGTGGGAACGTCGTATCATTTTCTGAGCCGGAAACAGTATCGTTGCGATCCAGTAGAAGTTCTACTCGAACACGTCAGCGTGTGCGACGCAGAAAGTCGGAAGGTGCAGCAACTCTGCACAGGGATACGTGGGATGGGATGTTTAGTGGAGCCAAATCGGCAACTCCACGCAGCAAGATAACAGGTTCGCGGTGGTTATATATGTTTCCTCTGGTATATTGTTTCTGATACCATGTTGTTATTGCTATAGGCTTATCCATTTCAAGCGATGACGAAGACGACGACAGTGGGTACTCTGACAGCTTCGATCCGGGAACTACGTCGGAGGATAAGGCGGAGAGTCCATTTGATTCTCGTATAAGCTCTCAAGAGACTGTTGAAGCTTTCGTCGCTGATACTGCAAGTCCTCCACACCATGCAAAACGGAAAACTGACAAGAGCAGTCTGGGCCCAACCAAGATTAAAGGTCGTGGCAAAGGTACGAGAAGCACAAGAATTGGGTGCACGGGCATTTATCAACTTTTGATTCTGGTGTTTTTGGGAAGTAGCTGGGAATCCTAAGATGGCAGCAAGGCGCAGCATTCCTCACGTTAGTGAAGATCTTAGTCTTACTGCCAGTGCTAAGCCCAGGCATGCTCGCTCTGGGCGCGTGCTTTCGGGTGATGATGAAGAGGACTCGGAAGATGAAAAAAGGGAGTCCTACACACCGCAATAAAAGCGCAGGCACAAGAGGAGTTGGCTGCGAAAAAGTCGATTGCAAGACACCACGATAATCCGTTGAAGAAGAGCCAGAATAATGAAGATGCCGCTGCCTCCATGAAGTCGAGACAATCAAAACCTTCAAAACGATCGAAGGTGCCCGTATCGCTGATCGAGCAGCGTATTGCGTCTGCCCATGAGGCATTGCGACTGGATAAAGAGAAGCTGCAGACAACCGAAGCCGTTACCGGACCTGATCAGCGAAAGCGAGCAAGTCCTACAGCTCCTAACTGTAAGTATTTGCATTGTCTGTATTTAAGGCACTTTGTAACCAAGTTTCGTACCGTGTTATATTTTGCTTTTGCAGCCAGTGTGAAATCCCGCTCAAGAATGTTACGAGCAGATGAAAAGGAGACTCCTCTGCATGAAGGACAAGCCTCGGATGGACCATTCTTCCGAGTGGCAGGTAGGGGTCATGGATTGGCGAAGTTATCAGGTGATGGAGACCGCCAAGGTACGATAGGCCATCAAACATACTTTTGTGATCCTGCACTTTGTGGCTTACCTGTATTATCTCGAACTGTGACGTATAGTAGGCAGAGTCGTGAAGAACCCACCCGATCTGGAATTGAGATCTGATCAGCTGGGCCACTCATTTCTATCGGTCAATGAGGCCTATAGCTCGGAGGGCCAAGAGTCAAAACATGTTCCGACCCCATTTGATGATGACATTGATATTCGAGTCGTGCCCAAAGTGAGCCCAAAGATGGGCAAAGCTGATGCAAAGGTGAAAGGGGGAATCTCAGGCGATTCAAAGCAAGCTGCTGAGAAGAAGGGAGGCTCAAACGAGTGGGAAGAGGAAACATATCATGAGGTGCGTCGACATGTTTGTGTGATGAGCGCTGGCTTAGAAGGTAAGCCTTTATAAAGCTAACCTCGGTGAATATTTCGAGATAACTAAGTGCTGGGTGTATCCTGTTGCTATGGGATAGATGCACTGGAGATGGAGAGAGACGAAACCATCGAGACCCCTAAGACGGCGAAGACTGTGATCAGTGTGCCAAGAAAGTTTGATGAACAGGCAGCTACGCGTGTATTTACAAGTCCAACAGACTCGATGCTGCGCGTGTCGTCGCCTCCTGGCGATCAATCAGAAGAATCGATAACGTCTCCGTCGCCAGAAGCTTTTAGCTCCAGTGGATTTTCGATGGAGAAGTGGTTTCAGCGTACGGTCATTTCCAGTTTCAGAGGGGCCAAGACTTGATGGTACTACGAGGTTTGCTGAAGGAATTGTGTATCATCAGTTTGTTATTGTTTGTCTAACAAGGAAGTGCAATTGCTGATGACGTTGTATGCCAATCTATTCCGGTAGCTTGTTTTTTCAAACGTGTACTTCGTGTGGGCCTCAAGACAAAATGGAAAGGCAAGTAGGCCTGAGCAATGACGAAGAGGAGTCTCAAGAAAAACGAGGGTACAAGCAAAGACCTGTATACACCGTCCGCCAGCCACCGTTGATTCAGCCCTTGCGGTCATCTGCGTTTACTCAAAAGACGAACGCTCAGCTCGGAATCCTTTCGGAGGACTTAGCACAAGAATGGGTGGTGCTGTTCAAGGCGATAAGTGGAGGAAAAATGGGTGAAGGCATGCTGCTCCAAATACCGGATACGGTTCTGCTGAGCTCGAGTGGGTGTGTCATCATCCACTGTTATTTTGTATGAGCTGCTGGTGGCGAGATTTTGCTAACGTGAAGTGCTGCCCTTTACCTGGTTGTAGGCAGCCCAGTGTCTGGTACTCAACCTCATCATCAGGGCGTGTAAAGAGAAAGATTTGATGGTCGGAGTTGAGCCATCACAAATGGTAGCAATCGGCATTTCTAACATACTTCTATTTCATTGTTGCAGCGGGTCTCTCCTCAAGCAATTTGTGCGGCATTTCAAACACCATTGGGGCAACAAGATTTGGCTGCCAACACAAACAATTTCCCTGCTGTACGTCGTTTGGGTTTCCAAGTTGACGCCCTGTCTCCTCAGCAGCTCAAGGTGACGAGATCCATTTTAGTATATCGCTACTTGTTTGTTGCTAACGTCAATTGATATGCTAGATGTTCTGCACGGAAATGAGATACCCTGACCTCCTCGTGTCTTTGGATCCAACATCTGCAAACTCTACCTCCACAATAGTGCGATCGGGGCTGACCAAGGGCGTATTTTGCTTGCAGAGGCACATTCCGTGCCACACAAATGCCAGCTTCTTGATCGTGTGGAGACATTTGACCATACTACCAAGCAGTCAACAACCGGAGAGTACTTCCAGCACCACTCCATCAGTTTTAGGGGACGCGGATGGAGCTGTTCATTCGCCTCGACAAACCAAAGACACCAGCAACCGACGCACCCTGCGTGCGCACTCGGATGTATTTCTTCTGACCCAAGCCCAACCTGACAGGGTCACAGATGCTGAGGGTGGCAACGATTCCATTCCAGACAAAACTCACGCACAACTTGCTCATCTTGATATTGAGCATCCAGAGAGCATTACGTGGAAGGCTCTTCGCAAAAGTGGCTTTGACCCCGATGTGATGGCTCCGTTCTTGTTCTACATGAAGCGAGTGACTTCCGAGATCGCCAACTGTATCAACTTGGGGCGACATACTCGGCAGGCTTCTGGTAAGATACTAAAACGATACTACTTCGAAGTACGTTGATAATGGCTAACGAAGTATGAGCTTTTCATGATCAGGCCTAGTGTGCGAGTTTTTCGTCCGAGAGTGCAATCAAACTGTGTATTTTTCAGCATTGCGTGGTATCCAGTGGGCTGCGAGCGCGCCGTCATGGGAGACACTGCGAGATGTCGACCCTCTCTCGCGATCGCTGTGCGAGTTCTATGAGCGTACGAGGTACACTCTGTGCAGGACAAACCCGTCTTCACCTCGAAGACCCCACTCTCCGATCCCCACAGACAAGGCTGCCTACTATGAGTTGAATCCACGCTTTCCGTCGGTCCACACGCCATTTGCCGGTGACAAGCAGTGGCTTCAGCGCTCGCAATTGCTGGCACCAGACATCTCGCCACGATATATCGGTGCATCCGTGCCCAAAATCTATCGAGACGGCGTGTTTCAGTCAATGTTGGCAGCGCACCAAGCCAACTCGGTGGTTCGGCTCAATCTCTCGCCGCAGGCGCCATCGAAACTCGCAGGCGTACGCCGCGAGCAGCCTCCGTCGTCTCCTCGAAGTGTTTCGTTGCGACGGAGACCTACTAAGAACATATCGGCCACTTAATAGGAAGGTCTCTAGGTGAACACATTTTCAGTACAAATGTTTCATGTACACACTGTCATCATTCGCTACATGTCCTTCGCTACCTTTCGCTACATGCCCTTCACTTCCGTTGTAGCCTCTTTCCAATGCCGTCAACAAGCCACCCCAGGATGTTCCACGGCTTGTTGTCCACCTCGTAGCGAGATCCGCCAGACCAGTCTTGATAGAAATCAGGGTCTTTCTCCGACACAACTTGGTCAGTCGAACTCTCGGTCTTCTGTTTCTTGGCGGTGTCGATACGCTCGGACAACTTGGTAGGTGGAGTGATGAGATCCTTTCGTCGACGTCTCGTTCCCACGTTTTCAGATTGGTTCGCAACAACCGACGGAGCTTCGAGCTTGCATTCTTCCATTAGCTGATCATCGTTGACGTTCGGCGCGTCGGTGGACTCTTTTTCAGCTGGTCATCGTTGACGTTCGGTGCGGTGTTGGACTCCTTCCGCAATTCCTGAGAAGGTAGTGCTGGTAGCTTGAACTCCGTTGACGACACGGTGGGTTGCACTTTCAACTCCACATGAGAATGCACTTCCGCTTCGACTACAAACTGCTTTACGTTGACACTGGAGCTGCAGTCCCTGGCAACGCTGGAAGATCTCGAACTCATCTCGCGCACGGAGGTGGGAGGTGAAACGGAAGACGCAGAGCTTGTATGCATGGTCAGTAGTTCCTCAATTACTGATTAAAAAAACGAGCCAAACCACACATACACAGTCAACACTATGCACGCATGGAAAGGCAGAGAGCTACGGCACAGTAGGCACGAATGCACGCACCCATCCACCCGTACTACAACTGCAGGTACAGGAGGCAAGGAACGTCAATTAACCTTTAACGCGTCGGGGCCGGGTGGTGCGGCGATCGGGAGGAGCTGGAGCTGCCGCGCGCTTGTTCTGGCGGCGGGAAGTCCGTCGAGCCGGCGCTTCCTCTTCGTCGGCGCTTTCTTCGGGCTCATCGGCCTCAGGCTCTTCCTCCTTTTCTTCACTCTCATCTTCATCTACGCAAAATAAAATACAGCAAAAGCACAAAAATAAAATACACAATCAGTCAGCTCAGTCAGTCACAAAAAAGCGAAGATAAAATAGTAACGAACGAACCTTCGGACTGCTCCTCCTTCACCGCCTTCTTCGGAGCACGTTTGCCCGGCTTGCGACCGGGTGTTTTCTTCACAGAAGAAGCAACGGGAGCCGTCGAGTACCCGTACAGCTCCTGGTAGCGGTTGCTGAAGTCTCTGTAGAGATGGAACCACTGCTCGGCCGAGCATTCCTTCTTCTTCTCCTCCAGAGGGTCCGCCATCTTGCTCGAGTACTCGATGGGCAGCGTGCCCGGCCCGGAGAAGAGCAGGGGCGACGTGCCGGCCTTGGCCCGCTGCGTGCCTTCCACGAACTTGGGGAAGTTCTTGCCAATGTTCTTGGACGCGCGCTCCTCGAAGCCGTCCCGGAACGCGGCCACGTTCTTCTTCTGCATCCAGCAGCGCGAGCGCTTGTCCTCGATGAACGAGTCGTAGAACTCGACGTAGAGCTTGGTCTCCTCCTCGAGGCCTCGGGCCGCCTGCGCCGTCGTGGGCGACCGGAGTACTACCTGTAATTTAAAAAAATAGTTTACATATGAGTACTATTTTCGTGACCAAATATAGTAGTACTATGTCACGCACGAAAGCGGGCCACCAGGGCCACTTGGTGAGCTTGGCCCAGCACTTCTTGACGATCGTGTACGTGTGCAGCGGGGCCAGTCGCTGCGCGTTGATCTCGATCCACTGGTTGAAGTCATCCCCCAGCCGTCGTATTTGACCTCCACTTTGTCCTCGTCGTCCTCGGTGCCCACGTCGGCGATCACGCCCGTGTTCCAGATCCCCTCGTCGTCCAGGACGTCTGCAGAGGGAGAGTGGTGGTCAGTTAGTCAGATGGGTGGGAGAGAAGAGGAAGAGAAGCGCTACGTACCCACGCGCAGGCCGATGTCGAGCGGCATTTCCTTCACCATGATGAACGAGGTATTTTACTATTGGTTGAGCGCTTTTACTTCTTTCCCTCTCGGTTTTCCCGCGCGATTGATTGGCTCAGTTGGGACAGTTTTGGACGGGTTTTGTGGGACAAAGACGGAGATGGCCCGGAATAAGTGGGGGACAACTTCAAGCTGAGACCAAAGTGTTTCTTGCTATCATACTGTATTTACAAGTTGCAGCGTATTGTTCATCTATCTATCTGTCGTGTCGTGGCTCTATAATCCATGCCGCGGTGGACGTGCTGCCTCCTTGTGCGTCTAGTTACCTCCCACCTCGATGGGGAGGCTGCAAGTTCCAAGTGTGTTGGTCGCTCCGACTGCCGCAGGTCCTTGGCTGCAGTCGGCGACGGTTTAACCTCGTGGCAAGTGGACACTTCACGCTGGCCTGCACCGCTCTCGGACTCGGTCTCGGGTTCCTCCTCTGGCGTCTGCGGCTCCGCAGCGTCCGCCTTGTGCGTCTGCCACCACTCGGCCGTCTCATCCAGCAGAGGGAAGAAGTACGGCACGTGCACCTTCTTGGTCGGTACCTCCGTCGCTCTGCTCGTCTTGCGCAGCGGCAGCGACAAGGAGCGCGAGCCCTTGCGCACCGGCCGCATCCTCTTGGGCTGCTCCTTCGCTCCAGCTGTTACGCTATGCCACGGAGAGCGCAGCAAACCTGCGAACGACGGCAGGAGCGAGTCCTGCTCGTCGTGGTCGGCCACGACGTTGACGCTCAGAGGGCCGGACGTCTCGTCGTCGCTGCTGTCGCTCTCGGCTGAGGTGGCCGCTCGTCTGCGGACGCGGACAAATAAGACGCCGATCACAGCGGCTACAGCGGCGCCTACGGAAGCGGCGATGGTCGGCTCCATGGCTGCGCAGAGGGGCAAATGGCAAGGCGTTTCCTACAGTACAGTCCTTTGCTGTCCGACTGTCGTAGCGGTAATGGACGCCTCGACTGTGATTGGTGGGAATGATGGAGTGGAACACTGAGTTCGTGGTACTGTGCCAAAAGCGTGGTACAGTACGGAGACACTTTCCCCGACTCGGCCCGAGTCTCTGGGGGGCGGGGGCATCATCGTCTTGGCGTTATTGCTGCAGTCGTGCACCCCGTGTCCGCTCTCTGAATGGCCTTCTGTGGCTGGGATGGCCGTCACCGTCACCGATGGATCCGTCCGCGGCGGCCGATCGCGAGATGGCTCCCGAAGCTATTTGCCGAACTTTCGTTGACAGCGTCGTCTTTGAAGTTGACTGACGCACCCCATGAATTGCGCAAACCCTGGCGCGACAACTTGTGCGGCAAAGCTCTGCAATGTCTATGCTGCGATACATGGCCGCCAATGTCCGCGAGTGCTGCAGCCTACCCCGCCGGAAATGATCCGCGATGTGGATTGCGGACTTTTTGTTTATGGCTGGGGCGTCGCATATCCGACTGCGGCGGCTGCAGATCCCGCATGGCCATCTTGGACGCGGATCCCGATCCTCGGCGCCGGAGCTGTGGCGCTCCGGCAACCAGCACCTCTGTCCGCCGTTGCTCAGCACCGGCACGGAAAGCATGACCACCAATTCGGTGGCTGTTGTTACAGCGGGAGGGGATGCTCTGAAGAATAAGTTTAACGTGCCCGTTGGAGCTCAACTCGGACGCGATGAAATTGGATGTGGTAACGAGCTGGTATTCATTCTGCACATGGCTTCTTACTACACTACGTGGATACTACACGTCGACGGCTTCTTTTTATAGTAGGTGAGCGCTACATACATAATAAACTAGGGGAGCCTAGAGCTCGAGGTCGAAGAGGAGGTCGCTGGCGTCCGCGACGTCCGCTTCCGGCGCCCGGTGCTCGCTCTGATTGCAGCACGGCCACTCGTTGTCCTCCTCGTCTTCGTCCCAGATCCACTGCTTCGTGGACGTGGGGACGTACTCGCGGGTCTGCGCGGGGATCAGCACGGGAGCCGCGCGCGTGGCGGTCCTCTGCTGCTGCTGCTGCTGGAACATCTGCTTGCTCTTGCGCTGGCGTTGCAGGTTGATGAAGCTGGCCATGAGCTGCTGGTCTTCGCGGCTGAGCGTGTCACTTCCGCGCTCCGAGTCGCAGTCGGTCTCTTCGCCCGAGAGGTACAGCGGGTCCTCATCCTCGACCGACGACTTGCAGGTCACGGGCGGCAGGACGGGCGCCCATGTGGGCAGGCTCTGGGTCTGTGCATTGGCCATAATTCCTGGCAATTTGGTGCTTGGCTTGCGCAGCGTTGGATCTGCGCGGGGCTTTGGCAATTGCAAACTGCAGAGGGTCCTTCGATGCCGGCCCGGAGGTTGCAGCAGGGCACGCCGCTGGCGTGTGATGACAAGGCCCGGGCGGACAGCACGCGTCTCGTGCACGCGCCGCCATTGGACGAAATCGAATCTCGCGTGATTGGCTGAATCCATGCGGCCAACCCGAATCTCCATCTTGGCTGGTGACAAGGCTCCAGGCTCCGGTAAAAGAATCCCAGCTCGACCCTGCGGCCCGCCAAGCGCAGGGCGCCACGCGCTATGCGCGCAACAGCCGAGTGACGTTCTCCGCGGACGTGCAGTCAAACGGTGTGGAAGCGCGTTATCCAAAAATAGTACATGTACAGCACCATCGTCTCAAAAGCAGTACCTTTTTCTATAAGTTGACCGTAAAATTTCCGATACAAACTCTCTGTCATTTGCGAAGGACCAAGTCTCGTCCATATTAAGTACGACCGCGTACTTAGTGATGGCATAGTCAATAGAAGTGCTTTGCAAATTGGTCGACAACATGTACAAAGCACAATACCAAAAGCGTGAACAAGGTGTGGTACAAGTTGGAGGAGCTGCAGACGACCAACCTGCCCATCTTGCGTAATAATTGAAAACAGAGCATTCACGCGAATGGCCACCAGAAGATACTTTGCGCTGGATACGGAACCTTGTACCATGGCACGAGAGTAAGCTTTGCCGTCCCTCGCAGTGTTTACATATGCTTTGAAATTGCTGCAATGGCCGATTGATCAAAGTAGCGGGTGTCCATTTGAATTGGCGTATTATCGGACTTGCATCCTATCACGAGGAATACGACGTGTCTGCTTCACACCGTGCTGTGATGCGTGAGCAAAAGATAATCCGTGAGCATAGGCAACATGGAGTCCTGCTGAGGACGAGCTACAGCTGGTACAGTACTCTTTTGCAGATTTCGATCGAATCTGCGCAAGTTCTAGAATAGAAACCGAGATTCAAGCGGTTGTACCGTAAAATAGGTACATTCAATCGATTTCGAGGGGCTTCAACTGCAACAGGAACTGCAACTTTCGAAAGGCGTCAAGGCAGCTCCGACGACGGGCGCCGTCCTCCGTCTTCGCTGAATGCACGCGTTTGACTGCTGCCGACGATCGCGCGGCGGAGGATGACGATAAGATCAAAAAGCTCATGCTTTGTGTTTCAAAATGGTTGTTGTTTGGATAAGTTATGCGCATCGCGCCTCGCACCCTACAGCAGTGGGCGAATAAATAGACCTGTATGTTTTTAGAGCTCCATGGCGAAGATATCTTCGTCGCATGTGTCGACGCCAGTGGGCGAAGCTGGCGCTTTCGTCTGAACCGGGTACACGCTGTGCTTCACAACGCGTGCGTTCCTGGAACCGAAGAAGGCGAGGTTGCCGTAGAAGGCCGGGTCGTCCTCATCCAACTCCTGCTCATCCTCGTGCAGGTAGCGACCTGCGCGTAGCAAGCGCTTGTCGGCGTGGTACGAGAGGTCCAAGCTCTCAACGACGCTCGCGCACAGGTGCGGGTGCGGGCGGCCGCTGGACGGGATGCTGATGGGCTCTGTGCGCTGGGCGTCCACGAACTTGCGCTTGGCCTCGAGGCGGCACTGGCAGTCGCTGCTATCTGAGTCGCTGTCCGAGTCGGTGTTGTCTGTCTCGGCGTACGAGGACGCGGTGCCGCAGTGCTGCTGCAGCGTGGTCATCCACTGGGCGAACTCTTGCATGGCGGAAGTTTTGGGCTGTATTCACTTGCGGGGTAGCGCGCAGATTCGATAATGGTCGACTTTCGGCTGCCATCACCAGCGCCTGGCTATCCACGTTCAACGCGCTGCCAGCAGAAAAATCTCTCGCTTTTTGTATGCCCTTTGTTTGCACCGCGCGCCCGCACCACGCGGATTGGCGCATAATGTGGTGACGCTGGCCAATCCGACGGCGGTATCCGAAAAGGCAACCTGCAGGCTGTGACCGCGCGCCAAGCAGCATAGGCGTGGGCCAAGGGCAAACAAAACCGGTGATCCGGAAAAGACACGCTGCAAGCCGCTTCTTGTGGTCGCCAACGCATGAGACGAACATGGCCGACCTCGCGGCATCTCAGGCACGTGCTGGCCACCCACTCACCGCTGTGTTGTTATCGCCAGCTTGCCTGGTAAAGCTAGCCGACGGCGGCTTGTGTCTGTTTGTCAAGACACGTGCCTGCGTGCTACCAAATCGCGGCGATGGCACATTCGGCGCGCGCACCAGAACGCCTCCTAGGCAATTCAGACGGGCCAATGGACGTGCGTGCTGGCATGTGACAGTCTGTAGGTCGACTTGACGGCGGCCATGAATCTTTGCCGTTGGGGCCAGGCAAGACGCCGTCGCCACCGGAACCAAGAGGACGGACGATTGATCCCGCGCAGCGCCCGTCGCACGACGAAGGAATTTGCCGGCGGCGAGCCGGGCTGAAAGCTGAAAGCTCGTGCCTGGGCGAAAGCTGCTCCACCAATTGATGATGTGGTCGGTCGTCGTCGCCGGTCGGCCTAAAAACGCATCTCCCAAGGTTCAATCAACTGTTTTATGCGCCGAAAAAGTGACGCGGCAGGGGAAGGTGTATATGTACCATATATATGGTACCTGTATCGTTGAACTTCAATCCAAGATTCGTGGGCAGTATCACGTGGCGATGATGGCAGCGTTGGTGCCTCCTTAACACGCTGCTCCTTGGAAGCCTTGGAGCATGGCCACGGGGAAGGACCGACCCCACCCCACCTGGCAAGACAAGTGGTGCCTAACGCTCTTGCACGCTGCAAGGCGGCCGCGCCTCTGCCAGATCGCTCTGCTTCGACCCAGCTTCAACCTGCCCTGTTACCGGTACTGCCAGAGGGGTTTTCGAGCCGACAGGTGCGTTCCTCTTGTGGATCGCCGCGCGTTGAAGCAGCTGGACAAGTTCGCCAGCTGCCAGAATTCGCTACTTCAAGCCGCATGGAGAATTGTACTTTTGTGGCTTTACACTGCACAGCCGATGTTGGTGCAACGAGTGCAGCAAGTGACTACACGGTCCAGTTCAACGTCTGAGTTTATTGGAAAAATACAAAAAGAAAGAAAACTATCCTGCTGGCACTGGAACTAAGCCAGAACTACGACGAACGCCTTTAATTAACGCAC
The DNA here is from genome assembly GCA_012656105.1 of Phytophthora syringae. Lineage (NCBI taxonomy): Eukaryota > Oomycota > Peronosporomycetes > Peronosporales > Peronosporaceae > Phytophthora > Phytophthora syringae. The sequence continues at coordinate 23,104 of JAAKBD010000145.1, forward strand.
AAAAGAAGGTTTCTACGAGTGTTCTGTCGGCGTCGTCGATGGGATAAGGTCGTGACTTCGAGGGGACATGAAGCGCGGGCCTGCTGGAGATGAGTGCGGCCGTACAGGGATATGTGTCCCCGGAGCAGCGGCACTTCCTTCAATTGGTGCGACCCCAGTGCGGAATTCGTGGATGTTTTGAAGATGCAAAGGGTCAGGAAATGGCATGGAGCCTTTCAGCTCGCCAATTGACGAGTGGATCAGTTGAAATGGCCGTGGTCCTGCCGACTTGATCTGCCGTTGCTGTACAGCAAAAACTGTTAACAGCTGAAAAGCACAATCACCAGCAGGCAAAACTTACCGGAATCTGATAGCCCTCAGTATACGATGAGCGTTGAACACCTTTTTCGTCTCGGTACTTGGAACTACCCGGCCGCACTTGCCGATCTGTGGGTCCCACCACGGCTGGAAATGTCGTTGTCGGAATTTTTTGTGTTTGCGGTAGGCAGTTCAAGTGCACTTTGGTTGCCGGGTAAAGTAGACGGTTGCTTGTTGGGCTTTTACGGGGAGAACCGCCTTGCTCCAAGTACGGGAGATCCGATAGCTGGATGGTTGGTTTGCATTTTCGACTCAGATTTTCCAGAAGCATGGACACACCATGGATCAACTACAATACATTTCCATAAACCAATGGTGAGCACGAGAAAAGAGAGGAATGCAACAGGGTGTTGTTACTTACAAATGCTTGCGTCTTTTTCAGATCTCTACGAGCGATTTCTCGAGCTAAAATGGCTGCATTCAAAGCTTTTTTGCGCTGTTTGACAATCTTTGCCATCATCGCACACATGCTGGTAACCTTGGGGCTTGGAGGACGAAGTGTTCCGTCAGGATAAATGGTTGTTCGCGTATCTGCAATGTGTCGAAGCTGAGAATGCATCAAACTAGAAACGTTATTGGGCTGAAAGGTGCTAGGTGCAACATTCACATACACATACCTGATCAAATCGCTGTTCACCCGCCACGCAAAGCACTCGTAGCACTAAAATCTCCCAGCCTGAGACTGATAAATTCTCTTTGGCTGCCGAGCTTTCAGTGATCAAGTGGCGAAGCTGACGAATAACCTCCGGGTCTCGCTCGATATCGTTGGAATCATCCAGTAGAGGAAATTGTCGCTCTTTCCATGCGAAAAAGGTGTCTTCATCATCTCCATCTTGACTATCATCTGCATCTTGAGTCTCGCACTCATGTCGATACAGTGGTGCGCTTTGTGCTCTCCGAGGTTCGCTCACATCTGCATTGTTATCGGATTCTGAACCAGTATTGTTTTTCAATCCCGACTCGATCTCAGGAGCTTCAGGCATTTGAGCATCGAGAGTAAGGCCATGTTTGCTTAATGAGAGGCCATGTTTGGTTAACGAGAAGCCACCGCCTTCCAAAATCTCTTGCACGAGAGTCTTCCGACGAGGAGAAACAATTTCTCGCGCAGTCTCATTTTCTCCAGTAATGTTGGCAACTGCTTCCGGTTCTGCTGGAGTTGAAACTTCTTCAATCACTCGCGTTGGACTCTGACTTGGTTTTGCTCCCGTTTTCATTAATTGGTGACTGGATTGCGATGGTTTAAGCCCTGCGGAGCTCTTTCGTGGAGAGCTTGCGGTATTTCGTGTCGATATTGGTGAACTTCCACCATTAATATGGTTGTTCGATCTGGAGTCCTTCAAATTTGATTTCGGTGATGCTAACGTTGTTCTCCTGGTGGAGCGCGGACTTGGAGCATTTCCGAGGTGAGTAGCCACCAACTCGCGTGCGAGTTGCTGCTTCGCCGCAGTCATCCCAGAGTAAATACTCTCTAAATCCATCAACACACTACTGACGAGCTGTCGCTCAGACTCGTTTAATGCTGAAGCTGCAGGTATCTCAAGCTCGGGCTCTGCTCCAGACGCCTGAGTCTGGTTTAAAAGCTCTTTTGAAATCTGCAACAGTCTCTTCTTGTGCTTTTCACACATCGAGCAAACTCCGGACGATTTGTCTCTGACTTCGTCATCCCGTGCCTCTTTCAGCTGTTTCTGGTACAGTTGTTGCTCAGCCTCTAGCGCTTTGTTGGTGTTTTGCAGTTTCTCACACTCCAGCTTCCAGAACTCGAGCTCCGCCTGGTTTCGTTTGCGTACGGTGCAAAGCTCCTCGGACATGTGACCCAAGTGCGTTGTCAATGTCAACAACCGGTCGGTTTGAAGTGTTGAGGAACGTTGTGACGCCCTGCGCAGCTTCATCATGTCCGCTTGAGCGGTTGAAAGTGCTTTAAACAAGTCGCGAGGGTGAGAAGCCAAGCTCACGACCAGATTTCCTTGCGAAATGCTGTTGGATCGACTCCGCTTCCCATCCTCCTCCACCATTTCAGTCTCAGCCTTTTCAAGCAGCTCCTGCTGCGTTTTGTACTCGTTTCGTACTCGAATAATGTCTTCTGCGTATCGCTGGACCAGCGCTTCCATTCGCTTAACCTCATGCTGCTCACCATCATGATTTGTTTCAACCAGTACATCAGCATCATCATTTGCATCGTTTACGTCTTCTTCGCTGTCTCCGTCCTGCTCAGATTCATTCATTGTGGGTAGAACAGCTGTGATATGTGGCAGTGGCTGTGGTGGTTTCTTCGCGAACTTCTTCATCAGGAGCTTCACCGCCGCTTGTCGCTCTTCAATTTTGCTATTGCGAGTCTTCAGTGAAAATGCCAAGGAAGTTTTCAGCTTCCCGAGCTCTTGAGCGTGGACATCCTTCTCTTTTGAAGCGATCGCTGCAAAGTTACAATCCGCGACTGAGCTACATCAAGAGCTCTTCTGTTCTCAGCCAAGCCGTCGTCCTTATCAGTGAGAGTGCTCTTCAGTTCGACGATCAAATTTTCATACTGTGTGTTCCTTCGGTTTTGACGCGGACCAACCCTCACTGTGTCTGTAGCAGCAGTAGTGTCTTGTCCGTAGGCGGAGCGCATGATCTCGTCGAGATCAAGTCCTTCTTCGTCGTCCAAGTCTGTTTGCAGGCAGCTGTCTATTGCACTCGTCTTGATGAGTTCTGCCTGGTAAATTGTCTCCTGTAGCTGAGCCGAATGCATGTGTTCTAGCTGAAGTTTTCCCTCCAGTGCCAATGCTTTGGTGTTAGCTTTCTCCAGTTGCGTCTTCAGTTCGAGCACTTGTTCAAGTGTCTTGCGCAAATATGAGTCCGAATCACTGGTTTCTCCTTCGTCTGGGCGAATATACCCGACACCATTGCAAGTTCTGCAAGGAATGAGACGACCCAGCTCAGCAAACGTCGAGCGTCTTCTACCCAGAAGAGAAGCTGGTGATTCTTCACTTGCAGCCTCTTCTTCGATCGACTCCGGCTGTACACAGTTATCAATCTGGGTCAAAACAGCTTCCAAGCCTCTCGCAATGCGTTTGCCTCCTCGACGAGCACTCTGCTCCACTGCTGCCCACAAAATGTCATTGTTCAGGAGCTCGACAAGCGAGTCGCCCACATCTTCCCATTTGGCTTGATACGAGCACACTGCGTCCGCTATCCGCTGTCGCTCGGCGATAGCATTCTCTGGTTTCAAAAACCACGGCACGGACTCGGTACAGGAAGCTCGATACGACAAGTGCTCCTGTGTTAAACGTGCGAGTTCATCCCGAAGTTCCTGGCACTCCACGTTTGCTTCTTTCGCGCGATGTTCCCACTTCTCCTTCTCTCGATGCAACACCTGCGTACTGGTGTTCAAGCTCGTCCAGCCACGACCAGAAGTGTTACCCTCGTTGTTGCTCTGCATGGTCTCCGGTCCTAATTTCTGCTGCTTCCCAGCTAAACCTGTCGCAATTGCCTCGTTCACTGCAGACATTGCGCCAGGCTCCGCCGCTTGTTTGCTCATGATATCGCGCATCATGAGCAGTTGGCGGTACTGCTCTTTGCGCAACGCGTTGTTTTCAGCCACGCGACGATCAACTTTGGCTTTGAGATGCACCGCCTGCTTTTCATACTCCTCAACCTGCTGCGTGAGTTGATCCAAGCGTTGGTGTTGGGTTTGAATCACTAGCTGTTGGGTCTGCATTTCTTGCTGGACGCACTCGTGAATGGTGTTCACTAATGAAGTCTCACGTTCCTGCATGATCGGAGCCAGAAGGGTGTCGAAAAGGCTCGCAACTCGCTGTCGACGGCTTCTACCGCCTCATCTTCGCGAATTTTGCGCTCCAGTTCATCTCGACGTTTCTCGAGATCGTGGCCTAGAATCACCAGCAGCGAAGGTTTCCACAATGGCGACCGAATCCGTTTGCAGAGTTCTTGAAATGCTGCTGCTAATGGTGAGTTCGTACTCTCTTCACTGCTTAACACGAGGCGAGGCGTCACAAAACGCATTTTCGTAGATGTACCAAGCCCGACGTCTGTCTGCGTCTGTTTCTCTTCCTTTCGAGAGAACTCCTCGAAATCAAAGTTCACGTAGGCGCGACGACCACCAGCGTGAAGCCTTGGGCCGGCTGATTGGGTCCGACCTTGAGGTTGGTCTTCAATTGCCATCGAAACGAGTTTCTTGCACACTTCGACCCAAGAACGCGACTTGAGGTTTCATGCTAAAATAGTCCATCGGTACGCTTGATGTCTCCACGAAAGCAGTCTTAGAAATCCTACTACCGCTTCTTCTTTCGTCAAAACATGCAATTGTATTCAAATTTGATGCGTCTGAGCCCGTCATTCGGGGTTTGTCGTAAATGAGCGGGGGCGTCGGTACCGTTTGCCACCGTTTGTCACCGCTTGCCACCGTTTGCCACCGTCGGTGTTTCGATAAAAGTTCGTTTCCTCGCTCAAATCCCGAAATAGAGCACCCTTGGTCAATACAATAACCAAGTTATGTAGCGGCAGCAGATGTACACTGCATATTGAATCAAGAGGTGACTAGCTTCGCTCATCTATTGTGCTTCAAAGAACGACTCTATGCTTGTGCTAGTTGTAGCGTTCTGCAGTCTCTCACAAAAACCCTTTGAGCTGGATCACCGCAGCGCTTTCTTCTTTTCCTGCAGCTTCCACAGGCTGTGTCATTGTTGGATATTGGCTGAGGTACTGTGGCGCTAGTGTTCAATGTTGGAACAGCTGGAGCACTCACTTGTTGTTGGGCTTGTGATCGTCGAGATCGCTTCTTTGGTTGTCTTAGTCGCTGCCGTAGGGAATCGGGGTTCATATCACTGTCTGGATGCCTCTCGAGGAGAAGGGCCAGCATCTCGACCCACTTATTCGGTGCTCTAGGTCTTTTGCAGCTTCATCGCGTAAGTAGGTCATATCGTCACGTGATATGCGGGTATACTTCCGTTTTGTGTCGTCGATGTTGAGACCATCAGATTGACGAACACGCGCTTGTTTAGATCCGAGAGGTGGCTCCGAGGGCTGCTGAACTAACACGACAGAAGCATCTGCTGTGAATTCAGGGACAAGCCCAGATCCCGAATCAAGCAGACAGCTAGGCTCAGACGTTGCGGTCGCGAATGTATCCATTGCGTCCAAAGTCAAACTGGGTGCTGTGGTAGCTACTGATCTGGTGACGGAGGGGCCTTCCGTTGAATTTATCGCAGGTGCAGCGTTGTTGGTGGTAACGAGGGAGTCGGAACTACTACTACTTTGCTTTTGAGGCAAAAGTGCAGTGCGCTGGAGCCTAATTTTTGGTTCACGTCCATTGTTTGTTGCTGTTTTGAGTGCAGCCCACTTCCGCCGTAATGTAGCTTCTTCTTTCGGGAAAATGCCATCACAAACTCGGCTTGCAAAGTCGTATACGCTAATAAATGTCTGTGTCCTGTGCTTGATTAGCTTTGTACTCCTCAAAGCCGCGAAGAGATCGATCATCAGTTTCTGCTCGTCGGTATTCTCTGTTGTTGTGGTTTGGCGATTGCTATCAAATGAAAATAGTGGGGCTCTCTCTGCACAACAGATTTTCTAGTGATACTGCTTGACTCTTCTATTTGCTTTAGCTTTCCCACCACAGTCGAGTAGCTTCTCCTCCGCAAGCGAAAAGAAGCGTTCGTGTTGGAATCAACCACAATATTGAACAGTACTGTCGTGACAAGTGCACACGATTTCCAAACAGCCCCTTCACGTTCCTGTTCGCATCGAATTTGGCGTAGCAGCTCGTATTCTTCTAGCGAAAAGTCTGTTGATGGCTCGTACGATGTCTCTGTAAGCGGCATGCATACAAAAATCTCTCTTTCGAATGCGGTTCGACTGAGTAGCCTTGGCGCAGTTGTAAAACAACTCCTTTATTGTTTTCCGGTGTTGTCGTGGTGCGGTGAGTGTGGCTTCTACACCCAAATTGTTGACGCGTGCGCTTTCAAATATCCTCACCCACTGAGCGAGATTGAAGTCGACAAGTGAAGTCGACCGATACTGCGGCGAGCACGTAGGATGAGACAACATAGTCAATGAGAATTCTAACTGAGCGGACTCAGGCATCGCACCACGGCTTAAAATCGCAGCCTGAGCTAGAGAAATGAAATCCAGTTCTCCGAGGTTGACGTTGCGACCAAAAGACGCGCCAACACGTAAATTATGCCGTACAATAAAATTATCGAGAATTCTTAATCCCAGTGAGGCAGACACTGAGCGAATAAGCAATTTCTTCAAAGCTGAATGAAATCCTTCCAGTTGACTTGTAGAAACGACTCGGACCGACTTTCCAGCTTCGGTATAAGTATTGTCGCGCCCCGCGTCTTATTTGATTTGCGTTGCTTTCACAGCAACCTTGCCATTCTGCAGCTGTGCAATTGACGTCTACCAAGGGGATATTTTGCACACATCGCAAAAATTCAGCTTCCATTTCGTCAACATGTCTAAGCTTCCGGTCTACGGTGTACAGTGCGTTTTTAATTCAACAGCAACACGCTTGCGCTTGGTTGACTTAACCTTATCAGTAATGCGCTGCATGACGTGAAACGGGTCTTGTTTGGTCAAAACACGGTCGCCAAACACTCTTGTTACCATATTGCGAACAGCAGTGGCATTATCACTAACCAGACAAAGCTCGTCGTCCTCTGCAAATGGTTTGAACGCTGGCTCCACCTCTTTTAACAACTCCTCGGTTTCTTCATAGTTTTCGGAGCGCGTGAAACGACGACCAATGATCTGCCCAATTTCATTTTGAGCAAGCAGAAGCATCTTGCAGCTCGACAAACTCTCTCTTTGGCCACTCCCTGTCCAAATTTTTAGCCTTTTACAAAATTTGACAGAGTGATCAATGCGAACAGCTCGCCGAACTTTCATGTGAGGGGAATTATCAGAGGCGTACTGAGAACATGTAGGTGGTGTTGGTGCTACATAGTCCGCATTAGCACTTCGAAGAAGCCGAACCCGATCTGCAAAAAGTGTATACAGCTTATAATACCGACTCTGTCGTCGGCGTTCCACCGTAGCCAAAGCACTCGATAAACCATTAGGCGACATGATGCCATCGTGAACAAATTCCATAAACTCTTTTAGATGCCCCCTTCGCAGAAAGAACAAAGATAAAGTGAACAAGAACTTCCACACACTTCTGCAAATATTCTGGAGACACAGTGGTAAAACTTGTTGTCTTGGAGCCAGTACACTCGTAGCGCACGTACAGCAAGTCACATTTCGCTCAACAAGATCAACTGTGCGATGAATTTTATGCGTGGGGAGCAAAGACATTCGGGGAAATGCATTCAGCATTACCTCCAGTCAAACATTCAGGTACCCAAACGACTACAGGTCTGTCAAACAACTTCGACAGCGGCGCCATCTCGTCCTTCCAGCCGGTTAGCTCAGGGTAATGAATAGTTGGGGAAACGCACCGCGTGCTTTCGCTTCTTGTACACGTCGTCTGCAATCTTCAGCCTCCATACTCCAATGCACTTTTCTAACCTGTGACTGTTTGGAATAATTCAGAATATATTTGTGGAGGCGACGTATTCGCCTTTTCCTTCCAACCATGAAAACTGCCAGCTGAAATCCGCACCGTTGTGATCTAGGGAGTTCTGAATGGTGTAGCAGATCCAAAGGAACAAGTTGGACTGAACCATTCGCCACTCGCGGTCCAAGACGAAAGCCAACTGATGAAGTGTCGATATCCCGAGTTTCTTCTTTAGAAGAGCGCTCATTGCGAAAAAGGACAAGAGCTCCATGAGGCCGTAAATGGCGATGTTGCCCATCATTTTCGCCAGTTTGCGCTGGTCAAGCGCACGAATTTGGGGGTAGAACACCCGATTGGGAAGCTGAAACATGGTGATCGTGTACACCCCTAACACGGCGTCGAGTTAGCTTTTAGACAAGGCTGGCAGTAGTGAATTTGAGCAACTTACCGTAGATAAAGGGGATGATGACCTCAGTGAACTCGATCAGGATGATGAATTCCGTAGTGAAAAGCACTTGTGCTGTCCTTTGTACGTAGTCTCTGCGTTGTTTGGCGGTCAAAATGCTTCCGAGAGGTTTGGAGGTCTGGGGAATGGCTGGTACTACAGATGATGGAGTGGTAAACGACGTAGCCTTTGCTAGAATCGATGCAGTAGGAAATTGATGGCGAGTTGTATCAAAGTCAGCATCTTCACTGCTTGGATTGTGATCGTGGACTCTCGAAGATCTGACGCTGACAGCATTAGGATGCGGTACGTGAACTGCGAAATTGCGAAGTGATAGGCTGGCCCTAAGTTCGGGGTCTTCTTCTAACATAAGAAGGGCAATTTCCATGAAGTTTGCTTTCTTGAGGGCGTGATTTGTGGGGATCTTCTCCAAAGAGTCGTGATATCTGTTAGGAGGTGATTCACGTCCTTAATGGAGACCCATGCCAGCACGAAATCCACAAATGTGAGAGCCATGGTCGTGCTAATTGACGTCGCGTTTTGCATCGAGCTGGCCACATAGAGCGCGTTAAACACCTCGACGTTGAGAATGACAACCTGCGGCTTCAGATCATCCTTTGGACCTAAGAAGAAGCTGATCCAGTTCTTGGTAGCAATCTTTACCACAGGAAGCAGAAGAACGTAAAACGTTTGAGCTGTAGAACTAACGGAGCGAAAGCCATAGAGATACGCTGGATAGATGAACGTCAGCACAACTTGGCACGCGATCACCACAATATAACTGAACAACTCTTGTCGCAACGCAGCTTCTTGCCTCACTTTTGCTCCGAAGAAAACCGCAAAGCAAATGACCAGACCAACAAACCAGACCGGAATACCGATCACCAGTGTAAATGGCAGTGGAAACCCAATCAAACTTGTCATTGCTAGCATGAAAGCCACGGCGCCGGCACTTGGGATGGACGAGGTACAGATAATCCGTAGTAAAGTTAAATCCAAGGATGGGATCGTGAGGTGAAGCTGTTCGAGAATCGCTCGCGTCATGAGCGAAATGGTCAAATAGTTCCGACCCCAAAACAAGTAGTTGGCTCGAGAGCCGTTCTCAGTGGGGGTTAATGGCACACAATCGATCAACGTGAGGATGATGAGGCACGGAAATGGAGCCAACACCACGAACATGCTGGCTCGCAACACTGAAGTCGAGCCGGTATAGTCTCTTAGTAGCCTCATTCGGTTGATGGAGTAGCTGCCATGAAGTTCCACTTGGAGATACATCCAGAAGTCAAAGATGGCTCGGCATAGTCGTCGCAATCCACGCATCGCGCTTCTCTTTGTCAGCGTGAGTAGTGCCGAGGGTTTCAAATATGACTCATCGCTCAGGCTTGAAGACCAGTTTGCCGTGCTATTTTTTCGCCTACCAGTAAGCTAGTCAAAGTTTCATGTTGTCTAAATACGTGCATCAAAACAGAACTTCACCCTTCCTCCCAAACGAAAATCACACCAGTATGGGGCAAGAAGCTCGTATCATTTGGCGGCGTATGCGCAAGTTTACAGAATCGTTCCAAGCTGAGTTGCGTGGACATTATTCTACCCAGAGAATGCGCGATCTGCTCAAATACAGTCGTTCGACGCCTACAAAGCGGGCAATTTGGGTCAGCATGGTGTCGCCATTCCCTTGTCTTATTATCTTGACACTGATCGACTGTGCGCCATTGGCCCCGCCTGAAGACGGTTCCAAGGCAAACTTCTTGTTCTGGGGGCGAGATTTCTTGACAATTGCTCTCATGACTCGTGTCATCTTGGAGCAGTTCCGGATCAGTGTGCCGAAGTTAAATATCAACTCTGTGCAGGTTGTGGCTATGCCGATTCTCTCGAGTGGAGGGGCGATAGCATTTATGATCGCCATGTCGAGCCTTGTCGGATTTCCACTCCCATTTGCACTTGTCGTGGGGATTCCAGTGTGGTTTGTGGGCCTTGTCGTGTGCTTCGCATTGTTTTTCGGTCGAATTTTGAAGCGAGACTCTGTGCTGTTTAAGGACTTGCTTCGGTCTATCATCGTGCTCATCTGTCAGGTGCTTCTCACGTTCGTGTACCCAGCGTATCTCTACGGATTCATGAGCGTTGAACCTTCTAACAAGAAATTCTACGTCATGCTCCTTCCTGTCATCAAAATCATCGCGAAAAACTGGATCAGCTATTGTCTTGGCGACAAATACGATCTCATGCCGCAGATCATGGTCTTCAACGTCGACGTCTTCAACGCCTTGTACGTGGCTGGATCGATGCAGAACTCTCAATCGATTACTACGGTACTACAAATGGTGGCCCTGGATGCTCTTCTCGGTTATGTATCACTGTACGACATCGCTGTTCTTGTGAAAAACGTCCTGCGACTTCGACGTAAAATACCAATGAGCCACCCCTGCAAAACGCAAACTTCATCGAAATTGCTCTCCAGATGATTGAAGAAGATCCTCAAGTAGTGGAGCGTCTGGCAATGCGGCGGTACAGTTCTACAGCTTTGATAGTGAGGCACCCGAGCGGTCCTGGTACGAATTCTATGGCGGTACCTTCTCAACGTGAGTCTTTGTCTACAAGCCGACAAATTCTTCCGGTGGGCCAAGCAAATGACTCACTTTCAACAGCACCGGAATCGAAACCAGTTTCCTCCTACGTCTCGAACCTACGCAAAAACTTTGTGCGGTATTTTCTCGGCAAAAGAACGTCAGATATTCGTACAGCAAAGCGCTCGAGTGCTTTTCACGACGGAGTTTGTCATTCTGGTCGAGTACACGGAAGTCATCGTGCCGTTTATCTACAGTGCGTTTTACACACGTTACACTATTTTCTTTCGAGAACGTACAAAACTCACCATTTTGTTTTTCATTATTTGGCAGGTATGTACACAGCCGCAATGTTTTGCCTGCCCAACCGCGACTACTACCCGCAGATTCAGTCGTTTGATGATGCTGGTCTGGCCAGTAACCTCGGAACTGTGGTGTTGTTTGGATTCATTGAGTTGCTATCCCTTGTGGTGATGGGGTTCTTACTTCAACGCATGCTTGGAATCTCCATGCTGCAACTGCTTTCGTTCGTGCTAGATCGGAGCTGGAGGATGGTACAATCCAACTTGTTTTTATGGATCTGTTACACGATCCAGAATGCAATGGAGCACAATGGTAGCCCGGTGTTTAGTATTCTTCTCATAAGGAGAACTCGCTGTACTGATCGCTTTTATTTTGTAGGGGCCGATTTCAGCTTCTCGTTCAGTTGGCTTGGCGCAGAGACTTCATGACTCTTCACTTCGCCTCATTTTTGAAAAAGAAGCACGGCTTCGAGTACGAGGTGAGTTGTGCGTTGGCAGGTACAATATCCATGCTGACATGTTACTGTTGTATTTTTTCAGGCAGCTTGGTGTCTTCATTCTACCTACCACTGCTGTCATATTGTGTGCAGCAGGTATTTATCGAGCACTGGAATCTGATCAATACGATGGCGACAGCAAGCTTCAGTTTCACGACTCGCTGTACTTTTTCCTCGTGACTGTGTCTACTCTTGATCCGTCTTCAACAACAACCAAACATGGGAATGGCGACACAACACAAACTGGGAGAGCCCAACCAACCCAGTAACGTGAAGTGGTTCTGTAGTTGTCAAAAGCTGCAAACTCGCTCTGCAGAGTAGTGTCCGCGTAGCTCCACCTGAAAACTAGCGCAAAATTTGATGGCGCGACGCCAAAAGCGAAAAGAGTTGACTACTGAAAAAGAACCAACGCTGGCCAACTACTTTTATCATGTTGCATGCAAGGAAAAAAGGCTGTTGAATTTTATTGTGTCTTGATGAATAAACGACAAACCTTTGATAAGCTTATCTTAATCAAACCTAGCCAGAAAAACTGCGGCGTTCGTGCCGTTAAACTTTTGAATTCGCTGGTTGTGTCGTAGCATTTCCACATACGCGCGTACAACTGCTGGTGAAGTTACGTTGTCGCGTAAATCAACTTTCACCAAAGTGTTGTGTTTCTGCATAGCTCGAGCAAGATGACACAACCCTCTTTCCTGCAGTTTTGGCTTCACTTGGGAACCTTCCACTACCGAATGCAGAGAAAAGGATATCAAGGTAGAATTGTCAGCTAGGGCATCGGCCAGCGCAATTGCACCTTCATCCCCGATATCGTTAAAGCCCACGTCCAGATCTTCAAGGCGGGAGTAGGAGCGAAGAAGGTTTGCAACAGCAAAAGCTCCTTCATCGCCAAGGCTGTTACGAGAGAAATCGAGGCATCGACACTTTGCCGTTGGTGCCTCGATAAGTTCCTCGGAAATTGCAGTGGCTCCGTACTGTCGTAAGGACTTCCCACTCAGCTCCAGTTTTTCTTGAGGAGCAAATTCTTTGATGAATCGCTTGCGAAAGTCGTGAGCTTGCGAGATCGCTGCAAGCATGACCTTACATTCCGAGGTGAGTGGGTTTCCCGAGCTAAGGCGGATCCGTCGCTGTTGGTTTGCCTTGAAAGCTTTCAGGTATAGTTGCTTGGCACCGGCATCAGTGATCTGGTTGTGGTCGAGAAGCAATTCTTGAGCTTTACGTTGGACTCAAGTCCTTCTGCTAGTCCACGAATCGCCGTATCTAGCCAAATAACACGCTAATTAGTATCGAGAGCAAGTGTTTTTCCTAGAAGAATACTTCATTTAACCTGTAATCAAGTTATTCGACAGGTTGAGCACTCGAAGTGGAGACTGCAACGCCAGGAACAAGCCGATGTCGAGAGTCCCTTTCTCTCCGACCTCGTTTCCACTCAAATCAAGGACTTCCAGCAGTTGCCAATTCAGCGACGAGCGGAGTGTTGTCATGACAACATGAACATATTCATCAATTAAGCAGCACTCCAGCAGAATCTCTCGCTTCACTTTGCTCCCGCTTAAGTCGAGCACTGCAGCAGGTGGACCAGCATTTAGTAACGTTTCGATGGTTTTTTCATGCAGCTTCGAGTGAATCTGGCTTAGCACGGGCTCAGATGAAAATATGTTGCGGGCGAGGTGGAGATACCGAACTGAAAACGGTGTTACCATCCCGTTTATCGCGTGGTAGAAGGACACAATTCCTGCTTGTCCGATCTGTGATGAGTCATAAAGGCACAATCCTTATTAGAGAAACTATGATAATGGAGACCGCACAGCTTGTAATCTACCTGGTTCTGGTCAAGATCGAGTGATTGCAGCGCTGGAGTTTGGTCCAGCACAAACGCCAGACTCGCAGCTCCACAGTCTCCTATCATATTACCGGACAAGGAAAGAATCTCCAGCTTCATGAATGGCAGTGCGTGTCCTAACGCGATCGATCCGTCATCGGTCAATACATTGGAGCGGAGATACAACTTGGTAATGTACTTGGCAAACTCTGCTTCCAGCAAGTGTGATAAACCCAAATCTGCAAGTCCTGTACACGACATGTCCAGCGTTCGAAGGTGCTCGCGGTTCTGGGCATCAAGCGCTCTAATCAAAGGTTGAATCCAATCGGACGATGAATTCTCTTCACCGAACAGGTTAAGCGACACATCGAGCTGTGTCAAACTGGGACATCGTGCGATAAACGCCGCGATTGCTGCAAGTCCTTTACCTGAAAATCTGTGAACGATAAACCAATTAATGATTGCTAGCATTTGAGAAAGTATTGGTGTGGTTGCGTACTGGTTGTTGGCCAGATTCAGCGACACGAGTGCTGGCCACACTTCTCGTTGCAACTCCGTTGTCCAATTCCTCCAAAATCCATCATCTAACTCGTTGAAAGAGAGATCGAGCGCTGCCAAAGATATCGACACCGCTGGAAGCGCTACAAAGGGAAGAACGCGACCCCACACTCGCTAGCTAGTTGCTGCTCCACCAAAATGATCTTTTCGGACCTTGTGCATCAGGTACTTCGGACATCCGTCGAGTTCTTCGAGTCTGCATCAAAACTCTCGCAGCTTCTTGGACTTGGTAGATAGATGTGAGCTGTGTCATCGAGGTTACCACATCTCTGGATGTCATTCCACTCGCGCTTTAAAATGAGTCCAGGTGAAGAGTCACGGAGTTTCTGCGTCAAGCCAACTGAACGAGAAGCTGAAATCGGCCCCTACAAAATAAAAGCGATCAGTACAGCGAGTTTTCCTTATGAGAAGAATACTAAACACCGGGCTACCATTGTGCTCCATTGCATTCTGGATCGTGTAACAGATCCATAAAAACAAGTTGGATTGTACCATCCTCCAGCTCCGATCTAGCACGAACGAAAGCAGTTGCAGCATGGAGATTCCAAGCATGCGTTGATGTAAGAACCCCATCACCACAAGGGATAGCAACTCAATGAATCCAAACAACACCACAGTTCCGAGGTTACTGGCCAGACCAGCATCATCAAACGACTGAATCTGCGGGTAGTAGTCGCGGTTGGGCAGGCAAAACATTGCGGCTGTGTACATACCTGCCAAATAATGAAAAACAAAATGGTGAGTTTTGTACGTTCTCGAAAGAAAATAGTGTAACGTGTGTAAAACGCACTGTAGATAAACGGCACGATGACTTCCGTGTACTCGACCAGAATGACAAACTCCGTCGTGAAAAGCACTCGAGCGCTTTGCTGTACGAATATCTGACGTTCTTTTGCCGAGAAAATACCGCACAAAGTTTTTGCGTAGGTTCGAGACGTAGGAGGGAAACTGGTTTCGATTCCGGTGCTGTTGAAAGTGAGTCATTTGCTTGGCCCACCGGAAGAATTTGTCGGCTTGTAGACAAAGACTCACGTTGAGAAGGTACCGCCATAGAATTCGTACCAGGACCGCTCGGGTGCCTCACTATCAAAGCTGTAGAACTGTACCGCCGCATTGCCAGACGCTCCACTACTTGAGGATCTTCTTCAATCATCTGGAGAGCAATTTCGATGAAGTTTGCGTTTTGCAGGGGTGGCTCATTGGTATTTTACGTCGAAGTCGCAGGACGTTTTTCACAAGAACAGCGATGTCGTACAGTGATACATAACCGAGAAGAGCATCCAGGGCCACCATTTGTAGTACCGTAGTAATCGATTGAGAGTTCTGCATCGATCCAGCCACGTACAAGGCGTTGAAGACGTCGACGTTGAAGACCATGATCTGCGGCATGAGATCGTATTTGTCGCCAAGACAATAGCTGATCCAGTTTTTCGCGATGATTTTGATGACAGGAAGGAGCATGACGTAGAATTTCTTGTTAGAAGGTTCAACGCTCATGAATCCGTAGAGATACGCTGGGTACACGAACGTGAGAAGCACCTGACAGATGAGCACGATGATAGACCGAAGCAAGTCCTTAAACAGCACAGAGTCTCGCTTCAAAATTCGACCGAAAAACAATGCGAAGCACACGACAAGGCCCACAAACCACACTGGAATCCCCACGACAAGTGCAAATGGGAGTGGAAATCCGACAAGGCTCGACATGGCGATCATAAATGCTATCGCCCCTCCACTCGAGAGAATCGGCATAGCCACAACCTGCACAGAGTTGATATTTAACTTCGGCACACTGATCCGGAACTGCTCCAAGATGACACGAGTCATGAGAGCAATTGTCAAGAAATCTCGCCCCCAGAACAAGAAGTTTGCCTTGGAACCGTCTTCAGGCGGGGCCAATGGCGCACAGTCGATCAGTGTCAAGATAATAAGACAAGGGAATGGCGACACCATGCTGACCCAAATTGCCCGCTTTGTAGGCGTCGAACGACTGTATTTGAGCAGATCGCGCATTCTCTGGGTAGAATAATGTCCACGCAACTCAGCTTGGAACGATTCTGTAAACTTGCGCATACGCCGCCAAATGATACGAGCTTCTTGCCCCATACTGGTGTGATTTTCGTTTGGGAGGAAGGGTGAAGTTCTGTTTTGATGCACGTATTTAGACAACATGAAACTTTGACTAGCTTACTGGTAGGCGAAAAATAGCACGGCAAACTGGTCTTCAAGCCTGAGCGATGAGTCATATTTGAAACCCTCGGCACTACTCACGCTGACAAAGAGAAGCGCGATGCGTGGATTGCGACGACTACAATCGCGTTCATGACCCCGGATAACTGTTCCGAATCTACAGATTAACGCCATGCAAGTTATTGTTTTGCCGATCGTTCCTGGTGGAGAAGCTACCGCGTTCGTGAGCGCGATGTCAAGTATTATTGGGTTCACTTTACCGTTTACACTGGTGATTGAAATTTTGTCGTGGTTCTTGTGTCTTTTAATTGTTGTTTCAGCCGCATTTGTATCACCTTTCTCGTCTGCCAGGTGCTTCTTACATCCGACCCAGCATATCTGTACGGTTTCCTTTTTCAACAGCGTACAAGCATCGAACCAGAAAGTCTACCTCATACTTCTTCCGATCATCAATATAACTGCTGCGAGCTTGAATTGGCAAAGGTGTAGTTGGTCGTTTAGGTGGCCGAAGAGCAAGATTACACATTTCAAGTAGCAATAGTAGGTAGATCCATTTCAACATGATGGACAACGTGCTGCTCTGTATTATCTGCCGCTTAGTCCTTCGCTGTGCCGAGCGTGTAGGCCGGGAATAAAATATTGGGGAACTTCTTGCTCACGACGGAGAACTCGTCGAACGAGATGACACCGTCGCCGTCCTTATCGCCTTGGGACATGATGGTGTCCGCCTTGCGCGCAACTTCCGCCTCATTGGAGGCCATGTGGTTGGCCTTCAGGATCTTGATGAGCTCCTGTCGAGTGATGACGCCGTTGCCGTCTTCGTCGAACACAAGGAACGCGAACTTGAGTTTTTCCTCCTTCTCGGCACCCGTGAAGTTGGATAACGCGATCATGAACTCTCGCACATCAATCCGTCCAGTTTTGTCGTTATCAAAGAGCTGGAACACCTTCTCGCACTGCGGAGATGGGTCCACCTGCAGCACCTCGCAGAACTCCGAGTAGTCGATCTGGCCAGATCCGTCCTTGTCAGTGGCTTGGAACCGCTTGTACGCTTTTTCACGCTCTCGGGCTTGATACCATTGTCGCGTGCAAATTCTTCCAACGCCATTTTGCGCTGGTTACGCAGCTGAATAGCCTGAGCACCCGAAGCTGCACCTGCCGGGCCGGAGGCTGAAGCTTTTTCTGGTGAGGCTGTAGCGACGCCCAGGCCGGGTGGAGGTTGCTTGCCTTTGGTGACCATTGCGTAAAATTCGTCAAAGCTCACCTGGCCATCGCCATCCTTGTCTACCATCTTGATCATCTCGTCGACTTCCTCATCTGTAGGAGCCTCCCCGATATTAATTAACACGTGACGGATTTCAGCAGCACCGACGTAGTTGTTGTGATCGAGGTCGAAAGCCTGGAAAGCTTCGAGGATCTCTTTATCCGTGAACTTGCCATTCGGGTCTCGAGGAGGCTCTGACGGTGCAACAGGTGGAGCTCCTGGAACGGAGATAGCGTTCGCACCTGGTGGCAACGGCGCCACTGCTGGGCCTGACAGTATTGGAGGCGCCATGGGTGGTGCCTTGATTGGGCCCGCAGCGCCAGCTTCCGGCTTGGTGAATTTGGCGACAATTGCCATCTTTCCGGCGGGGCTACCTTCACGATCTTGTAACTCCACATCGCCCTCAAAGCCACCCTTGGCTAGCCACGCCACAATATCCACCTTTGCCTGCGCCATGAACCGGTCCTGTCCATTCTTCTCTTGGTCCCAAACTTCGACCACCAACTCCTTCTCCGTGGCAATGTTGAAGTCGAAGCTCTCGTTGAATTCGGGCGTCTTGCCACCGCCTTCCTGGACCTTGGTTTGTACATTCTGCGTGCCTATCGTGAGCTTCACGTATGGGTCTGCTGTATCCATCATACCCAACTTCTTCAGGTCAAACGCACGCAGCACCTTGACCGAGAGTTTGCCGAAGCGAGACGCAAACGCGCCGCCGGCAGGGGGCACCGGAGTCGCACCGGGTGGGAAGCCACGCGGAGCTGGCCCTCGAGGCATCATACCTGGAGGAGGAACACCTGGGGTCCCCTCGGAGGCGGCATGCCACGAGGTGGCCCTGAAGGAACAACTATCCAAAGCAGCAAGAGAAGAGCGCGTAAGAACTTCGCTCCACCCAAATCAATACTACAAAGCAGCACTGCGTTAACGTCGTACCTTCCGGTGATGCTGAAATGGCGCCTGGCAGCACCTGGCTTGGCGGGGCGGCACCCGGGGGCCCTGGCGGAGCTCGCGGAGGCGGCATTCCTGGGGCGCCAGGCGGGCCTCGGGATGGAGGAAAACCCGCAGGAGGTCCCCGAGGCGGCATACCCGGCGGCATTGCTCCAGTCGGTGCCATTCCAGGTGGCATTCCTCGGGGTGGCATTCCTGGGGTGGGCCACGTCCTGAAGCTGCCATGCTTGGGGACATTCCTGGGGGTGGGCCGCGGCCTGAAGCCACCATGCCTGGGGGCATTCCCGGCGGTGGGCCGCGTCCTGAAGATGCCATACCTGGGGGCATTCCTGGAGGTGGGCCACGTCCTGACGCTGCCATACCCGGGGCATTCCTGGAGGTGGACCGCGTCCTGAAGCTGCCATACCCGGGGGCATTCCTGGGGTAAGCCGCGTCCTGGAGCTGCCATTCCTGGGGGCATTCCTGGGGTGGACCGCGTCCTGAAGTCTCCATGCCTGAGGGTGCCATTCTAGGCGGCAACGCTCTCGGCGGCATCCCTGACGGCGCCATTCCTTGAGGCGCCATACCCGAGGGTGCGCCTCGGAAGCCGGGGGCGGGCCTCGAGGCGGGCCACCTGAAATGCAGCAAGGCGGAGCATTAGAAAACGATTCCTTACGACAGCATAGAATTGACCAGCCGTCGGCGAACCTGGTATCGCCATCCCTGGTGGGGCGGGAGGCGGCCCCCGACCTGGAGGCATCACGCCTGCTGGAGCACTAGGCGGTGGTCCGCGTGGTTGAGCCATAGCGCCTGGCGGAGCTCCAGGCGGCGGTCCTCTTCCCGGTGGGGCCCCAGGGGTGGACCTCTTCCTGGCGGCATTCCTGCAGCTTGAACTGCAGGTGACGGTCCTCTTCCCGGTGGGGCTCCAGGCGGCGGCCCTCTCCTGGTGGGGCCCCAGGGGCGGCCCCTTCCTGTTGGCATTCCTTTAAACTCGAACATTCAGTTATGTCTGCCGTTCCCTCCTTTTCATGACGAAGTGCAGTGTACCTGGTGGAAGTCCTGGCGGTGGTCCTCGTCCTGGGGGCGCTCCTTCTCACTCAAAATGCATAGTTAAGTTCGTGTTGCCGTTGCTTCATATCAATCGGACGGACGGTCGTGTACCTGGAGGGGCCCCTTGGTGGCGCGAAGCCTGGGGGCGGACCTCGAGCTTGCGGGTAGCTCGGTGGCTGCCCCGGAGGAGGTCCGCGGGGTGGAGGACCCCGACTGTGCCATGACAACAATCGGTGGTTAACACTGAACCAACTCTCGACTGCGCGCAGACCTACGGAGGGGACGCGTCGCCCATGACGACGGGCGCGAATTTTGCTAATCGACCGTTGAAATGGCTTCAGCCAGATTTGTTTTTAGATTGTTTTGTGATAATTGATGTGTAGTAGTAGTAGTCCTGGTATTAATATTGGTAGTACTATAACGGAGGATCACTATCTGCGCATACTATTTTCTAAAATCTCACTTCTTTTGCGGATATTGAAATCAAATGTGTAGTAGTATAGTATCAGTCGTACTAACACCGGTAGTACTGTAATAGAGGAGCACTATTAATACCTGCTATAATGGGTTCCTGCGACTACTATTTTCTGAAATCTCACCTTAATCATGAAAAGACGTTAAAAGATAAATCCTGGATAGAAATCGCTTGCCATGGCCGACGACGAGCGCAAGTTCCGGCGTCGCGAGCGCAAGAACCGGTGGATGGCTCACTACGCGCTTAAGTACGGGCTGCAGCCATCGCAGTGGGGCGGGTCCGTGGTGGTGCGCGCCCAGTGCCGCTTCTGCGAGAGCTTCGGCCGCGAAGGACCCTCCACGAGCGCCAATCGCCGCAAGAAGCGGCGGACGCTCAAGACGTTCGGCCCCAACTTCCGGACGGACAACCTGGAGTCGCATCTGTGGCGAGAACATCCCAGCAAGTGGCGCGCGTACGAGCTGCGCAAGGAGGAGAAAGAGGGTTTTTCCCGAGTTTCCAGGAGGATAGAAACGCCGTTTCTAACCGGGAAAGGGACGAGGATAGAAACGTTAATGCAGAAGACGTAGGTAGAAGCTCTTTCGACAGTACGAGGTCGGGGGATACGAGTTTATTGTCCCCTGTGAGTGAGTCTTCGGATGACGTCACGGGTGCTCGGGCTGAGCTCCGAATTGAGGCTTCGGGTGCTGTTTGGGAGGTGTTGGAGCAGCTGCTGGGACTCAAGACGGCGGGCTCGACATTGCAGCCGTTTGTGTTTGAAGACAGTGAAAGTGACGTTGATGGGGAGAATTGGCTGGACGAGCAAGACTCGCTGCTGACCTCGGAACCGCTGCTCTTGTACTTTGCGGACCTTTTCCGTGCTGGTCTGGATATGGATGCCGTTCTGGCAGTACTTCGCGCAACAAAGCAGCTACAGCCGCTGTTGGATCCTGCTAAATTGCTGACTGGTGGAGATTCTGTGACGAGAGTGCATGTCGTGCGTGCCGTGCGGCAACTCATGGCTTTGAATCTGTCGACTATTTCCACGCTGACAGCAAGTTTGTGGGGTTCTCGATGGTTTTGCATTTCTCGACTATGAGGAGTGATTTTGCTGAAAGCAGTGGAAGAGGCGGTTTGTTGGAGGTTCGACTGCAACTTCCTGTGGATGGCGAGTTGCAACAAGTGCATCTAGTGACTTTACCGTTGTCGTTCGCACACGTTAATGAGACGGGTGCTTCAGGAATAGGGGCAGCCATAGTTCGCGTTCTCTGTGCCGTTGATTCACGTGCCATGGAGAAGCTCGTAGGTGTCACGGTGGATGGTGATCCGTTTGAAGTTGGCGTGCTTGCCATTGGCGTTGCACGGTGGCTTCGGTCACAAGCTCAGCTGGCAGTGACAGTCTCGGGTGCGAGTAACGGAAGTATCGCCACCTTTTACATCCGCCCAAGTGCCACATTCTTGTTGAGTCTCGTGATAGAAGACGCACTGGCGGCATTTCAGCGCGAATTTTCCTTCATCTCGTCGCTTGCAGGCATTGACGCGGTGTTTACTACTAATAAGGCTCTGCGAGAGCTGCTGGTTAGTGACACGAATCCGTTCACTCTTGGAACAGTACGTACTCGCAAACAAGCATCGTCCGCATCGCCTTTGCTGAGGACCCATTGGATCCGAGTGTCTGCGCAGTGTGAATGGCTTGTAATGCATCGCGAGACGCTGTTACAATGGCAATGTGATCATTGCAATGATGCGGATGCCAAGCTGCTCACCCCTGCGCTCGCATCCAATCTTTTCTGGGTGCTCGTCTTTCTTTTTCGTGACCTGCTGAACGACCTTGAAGCTACACTCGTACACTGTGAGCATGAAAGTGCGAGTTATTCTGATGTACAGCGACATTTGCGCGATTACCTTTCACAACTTCGTCTCAAGTTTAATGTCAAGGCAACGGATGCGTCTTCACAAGTATCCCTCGCTTCAAATTCATTCTCGGATGGGGAAAATACCACAACGTCTTTATCGTACCAAGCCTTTGTGAACGCGATCATTCCGTTGGACTTGTTCGTGTACGAAGCATTTCAACTTAAGAGTATCGAAGGCATTGGCGATACCGAGCGTGAATCGATTTTCACACACTTTAGCAGGATTGTGGCTGAGTTGCAGAGCAATTTGGAGTCTGTTGTTGCAACTTCAGCAACCGCCTCAGAATCCAGAGTGGGTGAGGCCTCTACAACATCAGCGACAACGGTCGATTCATCGATTACGTTCAGGACCTTGAAGCAAGACTGCAATGTTGTGCCACCCAGCACTCCGTACGAGTTGATGGCGTTATCCAACCTCGCCTTCATGGAGCTTTTGAATGGCCATCAAGCAAGACTGCGCGCGAGGTGGTCTGGCAAAATGCTAACACAAATTACGAGTGAAAGGAACCGCCTTGTCTTTGAGATTGCAAACCGCAGCGCGCTGTACGAGCAGCAAAGAGTGGGAAGGATGCGTGGGGTGTTGTTAGGGTGGAATATCCGACCCTCAGTAGCTTTGTACCTGTCTTCGGTGCGCACCTTGCAGTATCAAAGCCCGCAGCGGTTTTAATCCGTGCGGAGTTTGTCGGATCGGCGTCTACCATAACGCTGGAAGCCCAATTGCATGCACAACAACTACGCAAGCTTGTAACTCTAGGGAAGCAGCTGGAGGATACTGCCTGAGCAACAAAGCGTATTCGTTTGATGCATCCAACCTCTATTTGGAGGATAACATTTCCTCGATTGGCTTTCTAATCCCGCGGCTTTCTAGCACACAATTTCCCCGAAAGCTGTTTGTTGGGGTCTCGCTCCTCGTACTCAGCCAAGAAGAGCACGCGGAGCACGTCAACAAGCGAATCCCGATCGCTTTTCTGAGCCTTAGACTCGATTTTACTTCCACGCGCGAATGGTGGCGCCTGAAGGCTGTCATCAATGGCTTCGAGAACCACCCCGCGCAATTCCTGCAGCAACGCAGCCGAACGGTAGGATGTTTGGAAAACCACCCAGTCGTTCACGCGCAGACCGATGGTCTCACTACCATCCTTCTCCTTGCGGCGCAGTTGTGGAAGTAGCTCTAGCGCATGACTAAACAGACACACAGCCAAAGGCAGCACAAGACTTGAGGCTGGTAGATACACCTGCGATGTGTGCAGCTTCACCGCGTACGTGAGAAAGTTACTTGCACGGAAGCTCGCCACTTTGTAGTTAATCGAGCCCGGATGCACCACAACAATCGAGTGATCGCGTTCGCGAAGCACTGCACGCTTGGGACCATACGACGACGGAGGCTCAGCGTGCACCAAATTCGGGGCCAGACCACCATACAGAACTGCAGATATCGTCGCCAACTGCTGCAGCGTCATGCGCTCGTCTACTGCGGATTCTGACGACGGCAAGAAACCAAGCTGCACCACGAGACCTCGGAATTGACGCTTGAGCTTGTTCATCTCACGCAGCGAGCGGTGGCTCAAGAAGTTTTGTTGGCAAAAGGTCTTCTCGCTGATGTTACCATTTTTGCCATGCTGCACGACGTAGCGCCAGGCCTCAAAAGCATTAACGTCCGTAAGCAGATCACTTGCACCGATCGCGAAAGTCTGGCGAGCTTGTTTCATGTCACTCTGGCGGCCGAAGGGTGCCACAAAGAGACTTCGTCTCGAGCACGGCTGCACACGTACTAGCGGCGTCGAACACACCGAACAGTGCTCCGAGCAGGAGTAACTTGCCCACTTTCACGTCAACGGGGAGTCGAGCCAAGTGTGAACCCAACTTCGTGAGAGCCTCGTTTTCGCAGTTCAACGCCCCAATTTCAAAAAGCTCATCCAGCGCATCGCAAATACTCGTATCATCGGGTGGGTCCAGGCATGCCCGCAGAAACTCCCCGCAGCCATCTTTCTGCTTATTGCCGCCAACACCAAACGTTTTGATCTGCAAACAGAGAGATGTCAATGGCGCACGTCTGATTTCGGGAACAGGTTGCTCGAGCATAACGGAGCGAAAGACGGACTGTGGGAAGAGGCGAAAGCAGGAGCCACCACTGGTGCGGCCTGCTCGACCTGCACGCTGCTTCGCATTTGCACGCGCCACCCAAATCTCTTCAAGTACATTGGTGCGACGCTGGGTATTGTGACTCATCTGCTTCACACGCCCTGTATCAATCACGACCTTCACATCTTCGATTGTCAATGAGGTCTCGGCGATGTTTGTTGCAGCAATAACTCGAATAACCCCGGGACGCTGGCGGAAGATGCGTTGCTGCTCCTGCGCCGAAACCGATGAATGAAGCGGCAGCAACTCGAACTCGCGACCTTGGGGGTCACGTCGAAGCAACCGGCTGCCACCAAGTACGTCCAGAAGCGTGGTAATCTCTTGTAAACCCGGGAGGAACACGAGTACAGACGCACTTCTGTTCTTTTTCCCGCCGCTCTCATGTGACAGTGAGAGCAGATCCGTTTCTAGCGCAACATGCTCCAAAAGCGCTTGGATGAGCTCGTAGTTGACCACGGACGGATCGATGCGCTCTAACGCAACCAACGTTGGCTCGCTGTACTTCTCAGCCAACATGCGCTGCATCTCACTAACTGATGCTGCCTTGGAGGAGGGTGCACCTGAAGATGAAGTCCACGAAACTTGCTGGGTGTACGATGTGCCTCCGCGACCCGAGATGGTGACCTGCGTTGACTGCTTGTCCGAACTACCGTCGTCCACCGGGACGTAGGCTGGGGATTCTTCGTCCACAACAAACTGGGTCTTTTCAAGCACATCCTCGAGGTAGAATTGCTCCACGGGGAAAGTGCGACCAGGTACTTCGATCATCGGACACACTGCAGCACCACCAAAGTACTGCTGAAAACTTGCGGCGTTGAGCGTAGCACTCATGAGAATAACCTTCAGCGGTGGCAACGTGCCACCAAACTTGCGGCGTCTTAATGCGTTACCCTCAGCCAAGAATTGGCGCAACATAGCCAGCAACACATCGCTCTGAAGGTCACGTTCATGCACCTCATCGACAATTACGTGGCTCACCTCCTCGCCCAATGTGCGCGGGTCCTGTAGCTTGCGAAGTAAGATACCAGTTGTGCAGAAAAGCAGTCGTGTACGGCGGGTCATCCGCGTTTCCAGGCGGATTTGGAAGCCCGTAAGTGAGTCACCCGTGCCCATGTTTGACTCTCCCAGCTCCTCCGACACTCGTTCAGCCAGGCTAATAGCAGCTAGCCGTCGAGGTTGGGTGCAGACAATTTGCCCACGCGCTCCTCCCGGCTCTGATACCAGCAAATCCTCCAGCAAAAATTGCGGCACCTGCGTACTCTTACCACAACCAGTCTCGCCGGAGATTAAGATCACATCGTGTTTGGATAGCATCTCCACAACTTGTTCCTTGTACGATGCAATGGGCAAAGATTCACGTTGCAGAAGTTTTGAGCGATAGGCTCCAGAACGCATTTGTTTCTGAAGCTGACCTCGCAGCTGCTGAGACAGCTCTAACGCAGTATTTCGCTCAGCTGCGGTCTCTTGCTCGACCTCCACTTCGTCTTCAGGTTCCGGCGTAACTTCATCCGTGGATAGAGATGACTCCTCGACCTTCGAAGCCTCCTCATCGGGCAAATCATCATCCCAATCATCGACGCTCCAGTCGTCTAGGGTGGTTTCAGCGTCCTCGTCAGCTTTTTCGCAACTGGAGCTGATGATTTTGGCTCTGGCGCTGGTACCTCAACAATAGCACGCTTCTGAGCAATCTCTGGGGAAGCGTGCGCAAGATCTCTTCCAGTAGTTCGTCCTGTTCATCTCGACCAACGGCTGCTTCTGCAGCCTCCTCTTCCTGGCGCTCCTTGATCCATTGCTGCCACATGTCGCGATAAACGGGCGGCAACACCCGATAGAGTGGGAGATCAGACGCTAGCTCGAATAGCGCACTAGTAGCGACGACATCCTTTGCGTCTGAAATGGAATCAAACCCTTGTGCAGCATCGCTAGCATCTCGCACAGTAACATCGTGCTTACCGCGACTTTTGTTGCCGAGAACTACTGAATACAAATGCCCTCCGCCCGGCGCTCGGGTCAGCTTCTTGTACTGCGGCTTTTGCAGACCATTCTTGCGGCAGTGCTGCTCCAGGTGATCGCGCGGTGACTTTCCTGTCCAGGGTGCAGCAGCAGCCGCTTGAGCCTGAGCGGCTTGGGCTGCTGCAGCTTGAACTTTCAGCATATTCCGGCCTTTCTTGTTTTTGCCTCCCTTGCTCTTCTTACCTTTCGAAGCTGCGAGATCAGCCGCTGCTTGGGCAGCAATGAGAGCAGCCGTGTCGACAGCCGCACTCTTTTTAATCTCTTGGGCACTCGCCACGGCAGTTTCCGCTTCTTCCAAGAAGCCAAACAACCCCGCTTTCGCCATCCTCATCCTCCTCGTCTTGTACGCCAGGGGTCGAGTCTTCAATTGTCTCCTCTGCCTTATCATCTTGTTCCTTCGAATCAATGTCATTTTTTCAGCCTGGGCAGGTTCTTCCTCGTCATCCATGCCGAACGCCAACGACAGCAGCTCGTCATCTGCATCTTCCTGCGCGTCTTTCGGCATCGTCGGCAGGTCCTTCTCTACAGAAACAACAACCGTTTCCTTCGTCACGACCTTCTCGACATGTTCGTTCTTCGGCTCTTTCGCCTTCTTGTTTTGCTGCTGCATGGGGTCTCTCCACCCACGCGCCAGCAGCTGACGCCGCGTGTCTTGCATCTGCTCGTTCATGTCGCGCGTCTTCTGCTTGTCTCCACTCTTGGCTTTCTTCTTGCTTTTGCGCTCCTTCAGACGGCGCAGCGCCGCCGCCTGCTCGGTGTACTTCCTCTCCAGCTCCTGCAGCTCGCGCTCCTCCGGCGCCACCTCCGCCTCTCGTCGCAGCATCTCCTCCTCCCTCGCTGCCATCGTCAGCACATACTGCTGCGTCCACGTCAGCGCTTCCGTCTGCTTCTCCTCCTTCTTCTCCTCCACCTTCTCACACTTTTCCTCCTCCTTCTTCTCCTCACAATTCTCCTCCTTCTTCTTCTTCTTCTCCTCCTCCTTCACGGGGGCGTTCAGCTCCGCCAGCAGTTCCCCTCCGTCCTCTTCTGCGTCCTTGACGCTCTTGAGCTGCGCGGGTTTCGCTCGGAGCGTCGGCGGCAGGTCGTCGCTCGCGTGCTGCAGCGCCAGGAAGCTCAGCGCGTCCTCCAGCGAGTTGCAGTAGCCCAGCGCCTCTTTGCCGAGCGCCAGAGACGCCCCGTAGTCGTCTCGCAGGCTGCGCAGTGCCCGCTGGAGCTTCTTCTTGAGCGCTGCTGCAGCTGCACGTCCGCCGGCTCCCGGGAGCCCGCCAGGAGCCCGGGGCGGAAGCGGCTGCGCTGCGCCTCGCGACGCGCGCGCAAGACGCCGTCGTGCACGAGCTGCTCTAGGTCGCGCCGGAACTCGAAGCCGCGGGACGCCATTTTGAAATGCGGAATGACTCAACACGGAGCAAAAGCCGGGATTTGACGGAATACGGAGCAAAATAATGTAATGCGTAACATATTTAAATATTTTACGGTGGTAAAATACGAAAGGAGATATGAGACTGCGCAAAACAAAAGAATTCTAGTTAACCATTCGTTGAAGTGTGAGCTGGGCACACCATCGTAACGAGGAGGATCTCAGCTATCCGTTGACATCAACAGCAGCAATTTTCATTCAGCCGTTCTCGAGCAATGACGGCTCGAAAAATCGTCTTCCGCCGAAAGAGGCAAAGTCATTTTGTTTTATTGGTACTTCTAACGTAAATTGCGAGACGAATCGATTGCGACCAATCACAGCCTCTGAAACAACTCGCAACCCGCTCAAAAATGAATTTCCGTTCGTCATTTCGAATTATCGGGTGTAGTCGCTGAATTTTGGCCGGTCGGGATACTAGCCTCATTTCGATTTGCACCAAACATTGGCCTATTTCTGTGTGGCACTAGGAGGCTACGGGGTAGCTTTACGGGCGCGCTTCTTCTTGGGGGCAACAGGCTTCTCTTCTGCCGCATCGACGTTGTCTGGAGGCGTCTCCGCTTCGTCGGGCTGCCCAAGTTCAGCTGCTTCGCTACTGACGTCATTGGCGGGGCTGGTGCTAGTCGTCGCTGCTTTGGGTTGTGGGCGCAGCTCCTGCTTCCTTTTTCTCGCAGCGCATGCAGCTTTGCTTCTGTCTGCACGAGCTTTCTTGGCGTCTTTCGCACCCAGTTCCGTTTCCGCGTTGGGCTGGTTGTACAAAGGGTCCGTCCTGAATTCCTCCGGGACGTAGGGGCGCACCTTGCGGTAGATCGTGTGGTTCTTCTCGTGGTTGGGCGGTGGATTGGGCATTTCCTTCAGGTCCGTGCCAAAGAGAACTCGGACGAGGGTGGCGTCCGTGACGATACCGTCGTATTTGCGGCGCAGATCCTGACGCACTTCCTCCCCGTCAGGTCCCTTTCTGCATGCCACCACGCCGGGACTTTCGTTTGTCATCGAGAATATCTGGAACTTCTGGATGTGTTTCACAGGTTTGTACGCGTCGCTGACGACGTCGCGGTACGCCTTGAAGATGCTGTTGTCGTTCGGGACGTGAACGAGAGCGGAAGAGGAGGAGGCGTCGTCGACTGCTCCAATTAGCTGATCCAGCGTCCAGATATCCACGCGAGCGAGGTGCTTCCGTACGTGCCCGAAGCCACGATCCACAGCGTTCTTGGTATGACCCTTGACAAAAACTTCAGGTCAATTGCGTTGATTTCCTCAATGTGTGTCAGCCCGAGAAGCATCCGTACGACGTAACTGTTCTTATTTTGCCCTCCACAATTGTCTGCGTAGATTGTCACCTTCCGGTACCCTCCCGGGATGACAACGCGTCGGACAAAATGGTGCAGCATTGAGTTCACTTCATCAGATCCTTTTCCGGCCACAGTCTCGTCGTAGACGTAGTTGTACTGAATCTGCTTGTTCGCGAAGTAGATCCCGAATAAATGGACGCTCCGAAGCGACAAGAAGTACCATTGGGACGGTGTGCTGCTCACACTTGGCACTGTCAGGTTCTGACTGTAGTCTATGATGAGCACCGCGTTTTCGTCGTTGGCTGCGGCGAGATCACTCTTGTATTCCTCTCTAAACCAATAAGTAATCCAAAACGATTTTAGTATCCACAGTACTAAAGTTTACTGCAAATCAAAATGAGCCTTGTGTCCAAGCTTACCGCATTCGCCGTGCTGCTACAGTGTGCTCGCCAAAGGATTCCGTCTCCGCTGCGGTCGCTCCACTGCGCATGCGCCCCCAGTAGATGCTGCACACGTCACAAATGTTACTCTGCGGAGAGCGAATGCGGATAGTTGGGCACAGCTTCTTCAAATACTGCCGGAAAGTGCTCTGTCTTGGCTCTCGTACACGTAGCGCGATCTCGTCAACGTAGTTGTGCATCTCTCGATAAATCTGCGCCCACGTAAAGTAGGCGGGCAGCATAGTGTACTCAGCGTCCGAGTACTGCAGCTTTACCGTCCCATCCACTGTCTTCTGCTTTCTCACTCGCACCGGAACAACGTCACCCACCGTCGCCGAGAATTCTTGAAACCAGGACACGAGCCATCGAAGATCTACAGCGCTTGCGTTTTGGTTCAAGCGATTGCCGTGGGCTTTCACCGAGAAAGCCCCCTTGATCCGGTTTCGGTATCTGGTGAGCGTTGGCGGAGACAAACCGTAGCAGGAGCACCAGGCTTCTCGGCATACGTGGCCTACCATGGGCAGGTGGTAGTTGAACTGCTGTCATATCCCGTAGCCGCGATGGCGAGTGATCGTGTCGATTTGCATGAGAAGCGCCAGCGTCGTCATGATGCTCTGCTTCCTCTCTCCGGTTGTCATCTGTGACAACGAGCACATGAACTGCTCCAGCTCCGACGCCTTGCCCTCCAGACACTTCCTCTCGCACGGGTCTTCGTGAATCAAGCTGGTGACCGTCTCTCGAAGATCGTCGCTAATCAAAATGACCCTAGTATCCTCATCGGATACATCGCTGTCGTGTTCATCGCAGCTCGCCAAGATCTCAACACCACTCCATCGGTCGTCATCCGAGTCTTGAGTCCACTCGCTGTCTGCACTGGCGTCACCACTGTTATCCTCGTGTGAGCTGGCGTCTTCGCGCGACTTGGCGGCGGCGCGGGCGGCGTCGTTCCGAGCCGCAAGAGCTGCAAGCTCCTCCATTGCGTAGTCGATACACCTGACCAAAATGGGAGTCTGCACAAAACCTCCCTCCTGAGAAAATTCAGTTATGTACGATTTTCGAGCGCTCGTCTTTAAAGCCGTTTTTCTCGAAAACGCCAAAATGTTAACTAGCATCGTTTTGTTTTGCGCAGTCTCATATTAACTCTGGATCCGCGAGGGAACCAGACCAAAATTCGTAAATGCCTCTGGAGCCAAAAGCTCTAATTTGATGTTAGCAAGCTTTGGGGTATGCGTAAGTACATCGTTGACAATAGATTTTATGAATGGGGCCCCCTGTGAACTAAAAATGACGGCCCCAGCGACAAATGCGAATTCGTAATCGCACTATTTGGACATTTTTGAGGCGAAAAGCGGCAGCTCCTGTGCAAAACTGAGCAAAGTATTACGTCTTGCTTCTGTGGTATTCTAAACTATATGTATTGATAATGAAAAGCCCTGTTGGTTTGGGGGATGGACGGCTCTATTAGCCGAGCAATTAGCTTGCAAAGTTGGGCATTTGACAGTTTGGACTGTGTTGCAGTCGCTCCTCATTCCAATCAGTCGCGACATTGTGACACCACATAATCATATATTCGTACTTAGTCTAGTCGGCCGGCCGTCAACATTTAGTAAAAACGTTCGAAAGAACGTTCGATTGTAACCAAAACCGACAAGGACACCAACAGTTTTCGCCACGCCATATCTCGGCAACTAGGCATGCGTTTGGCGTGCGACCACCCTCATTATGCTTAGAATATCGTCAATCATTTAATCTATAAAATACAGCAACAAGTAAGCCCGTGTTGATCTTTTAGATATTTTGCATACTAAAGTACGAAAATTGAATGACGTTCCTGCAACGTTAAAAACGACAACACAACAGCCCTTAGGCAACGCAAACAGCCTAAAAGCAACGCTAAATCTCGATTCGTACTTAACAGAAGCATCAAGGTAAATATATCAGAAACTCGAGGACGGGTGTCATGGAACACCAAATCCTCAAAAGATGGAGGAGCCGACAGGAAACATATCGCCCTGCCTCACCCTAAACAAACCCTGACAAAGTAAAACAACCCTACGTTGGTCGAGATGTGACCGTGGTTGGTCCTGGGTTTAAGCCCGAGTGCTCCGCACACGGATCTTAAACCACAGGCATTAGTCCCAGAAAGTCATTTCATCCCCTCCCCAAATTAACGTTGCCGGACACACTTTCCGAAAATTGGCTGATTTCGGTCTGATTCCCTCGCGGATCCAGAGTTAATAACATGAACTTTTACCCGTCCACAAGTGGTTTTCAGGTTAATCCGAGGGAATTTTAGGATAAAAGGGCAAGTTGAAGTGGGAATGTAGACTTATACAGCTTACTGCTTAGTACTGCGCAGCCATGTAGAGAGCCCAGGAGCGAGAGAGGCCGTCCATCATGTTGGTGCACTGGTTGAGCTTGGCCAGCGCCTCTGCCTTGTTGACCTTGGCGTAGTTGAGATAGAGCAGCGAGAGCCACGGGTTGGCCACTTGGTTGGACGTGACGATGTCGAGCTTCGAGAGGATGTTTTCCCACTCCTCGCGCACGAAAGTGGTCGTGCGCACGTACTCGGTCACGGGTGTGACCGGCAGCATCTGGATGCCGTGGATCATGTACTCGTCCGCCGAGAACCACGTGGCGTAGTCGGCCTTGTTGTCGAAGAGGATGCCGGGCACCATTCGAGGGCGATAGGCTTCCGGATGGATCGTGTTCGAGCTGTCGAAGAGGAAGTACGTCTGGATCGATCTCGCGCTCACTTTGGTCATGAGCCGACCGATGTCGAGCATGCGCTTGTGGTTCGTCGTCTGGCCGAACAGCGCCATGCTGTACGCGAAGTTGATGTCTTCCGAAGTCGATTCCTCATCTTTGCCGTCTCCCAGCGACGTCAAGCCGTGCGAGTACGAGTGGCCACGGAACCAGTCGAAGCCGCGGAACTTGGGGAAGTACGGGTCGTTGCGTGACGGATTGGCCACATCGCGCAGCAAAAGTCGCGTCATGTTGTTGAGCTCGCCGATCCGCGACCAGGTCGGGTGCAGATAGTTGAGCACCGAGGCCATGTGCACCCAGTAGCCGTAGTGATAGTGGTGGTCATTGTACACGGTGTTGCCGAAATCCGCGTTCATGTCGCCCGTGATGAACCCCTCCGAGCTCACGACGCCACCGGTGACAGCATCGTACTTCAGTTTGTATTTCCAACTGTTGTCGAGGAACGGAGCGATGGCGCTTTCGAGTTTGGTCACGCAGCGACGCAGGAGCGAGACGTCAGTGCCTACGATCACGGGGTCGTTCGCCATAATACACAACGACGCATATTGCTGCACGAGTTTACCCGTGAAGTAGTAGCTGCCGTCCTTGGAAACGGTCCAGATACTTTGAATGTCAGCGCGCAGCTTGGTGAACAGATCCTGCTGCAACGCGACAGCTTTCGTGAGTCGAGTTCTCGGGTAGTGGGTCACCGGAATATTTTGCGACTCGAAGAAGCTCCAGGCGGGTGGTGCTGCCACCGTCACGAACGCCTTCATGAGGCCTCGCGTGGCAGAATACATTGCGACGTTGGCGACCTCAGCCACGCTAGCTGCAGTGAGTGACTTGGTGTGGTGGTCCATCGCATAGTGAAGCAGTCCCTTGGTACAGTCTCCTTCGGTTTTCCACTTGAACGAGTACTTCGAGTCGCTGACAATGTCCACATCTCCACCGGTAACGATACAGCTACTGTACGTGTCCTGTGCAGCGGACTGGGTCGCATCGAGAATGGCGGAGACTCGGATCACTCCATTGAACTTGGTTAAACCCTGTAGAATCATGCTGGTAGCCAAGTTCAACTGGATGCTCGTTGTCGACGAAGACGAAGACGACGGCAGGACATGCAGCCACCACTGTTGGCCGCTCACTGCGACGACATTGAATCTCGTTCCGGAGTATTTGGTGCCGATGCTGGCTGCGACTCCGTTGATCGTTGCGATGGGGGCTTCGAACAACACTTCGGGGTGAGACCCTGGTAGGTGGACGTGAAATACGCCATGCCGCTCACCATGTTGGAATTCATAGTGCCCGTCGATGAAGGTGCTTGGAGCTGCACGGTGACACCCAAGTCCGTCCAGTTGACCACTTGCATGTCCGGAATCGAAGTCGCAAACTCGCACGCGGTCAGTTGAATCTCATTGCGCTTCGGGTGGGCGTAGTACTTGGCAACGCCGTCCGTGACTCCGCCAAAGAACCTGTTCCGGTACGGATAGCTGAGAGCAAAGCCGTAAGCTCCGGAATACTCGACACTCACTGCGAACGGGTTGGGCCAGATTGGCTGAGTGGCATTCGTAGTGGTGTCACACGTGATGAGGTTGCCCCACCACGCGTTCGTAGGCACCGGTTTACTGCGCATGGTGTCCAAGTGGCGAGGCTTGCAGAAAGTTCCCTGTTCGGTGGTTGCGTTGATCAGCAGTGTCGGGGACGGGAACTTGCCATCGGGGTCCCAGGAGTCATTCTGTGCACTAACAAGTGCATCTCCTCCACAAAGCAGTTGAACGCACAGTCCTGCCAAAACCAGCACGGAGCGTCGAGAGGTGGAAGGCGGTGGCTGTCGGATGCCCATCGTGCGATGAGATGAGAACTGAGAGTCTTCATACCTGCAGCATCTAGCATACGTGACAAGCTCCTCCGCTTCGACTGCCCCGCATCATCGCGTGCTACCAGAAACGAAACTCTTCAAATAGTTGCCAGAAAAGGCTCAATGCTCCATGCATCGCCAACAGGTTTCACCAAGCATGCACTCAGCATTACACCAGCACGTGAGATCCAGCCCAGTAGATATTAATCGCCGTTCGTTTCACCACTCGAGAGAACCCTCTTCTAAGGGGCAAAACTGCTAGAAGTGCGATGGTGAACAGCGCAGCTTTTCGAGGAACGTTCGGATTGAACAGCATCGCGAAATAGCCTTCAGCAACCTCACTTTTAGCAATCGAAAGTGCGACTTGCAGGTGCGCAGAGCTTGCAGCTGTGGATATATCAAGTATCAAAGTGCTGCCGTCTTTAGAAGCCGACACAGGCCAGCAAGTTGAAGTTGCCTTGCCCCTCGCTTGGATTGGTCCGTTTTTCCTCCAATCAGCTATTTTACCGCAAAATAAATCTCGCTATTTTTGCTACCAAAAGCCCCCAACCGCCTAAAAGCTCCTCCCCCGTTCTCCATGAGCGAGCGAGCGGCCGACGGCGCCTCAAGCCGCCCGCGAAGGCCAAAGACGCTTCGGTGCATCTCGCAGCGGACGAGGAGATAGCGACCGTGACGACCACGGCGTCCACCACGAAGAAGAAGGAGGAGATGCGCAACGAGAGCACGGGGATCACCGTGGGGGACTCGGCCCACACGCTCTCCGATGTGGGTGTTTTTGATCTTTTTTCTCTCAAATAAGACAAAAGAGAAGACCTAATTGTTTTTTACGATTGAAAAAATGATTTTTTCATTTTCTTTCTGTTTTTTAGGGCAAAACGATCCATTATTCGGCAGAAAGGATCATCGGCAATGGCTCATTCGGTGTCGTCTTCCAAGCCACAGTGGAAGAGACGGGCGAGATCGTCGCCATCAAGAAAGTGCTGCAAGATAAACGCTTCAAGGTGCCCATTTGTTGTTTTTGAATTGTTTATATGATCTTATTTGTGTGCTGATAATTAATTATTTAATTTTTTTATGTTTTTAGAATCGGGAGCTGCAGATCATGCGCCAGCTGCACCATGTGAACATTGTGCAACTGAAGCACTGCTTTTACTGCAACGGAGAGAAGCCGGACGAGCTGTACCTCAACTTGGTGCTTGAGTACATCCCCGATACGGTCTACGGTGTGGCCAGGCAGCTGCAGAAGGCCAAGCAGTACATGCCCGTGGTGCTGGTCAAGATGTACATCTACCAGATCTGCCGCGCGCTGGCGTACATCCACTCCACGGGCATCTGCCATCGCGACATTAAGCCGCAGAATCTCCTGTTGGATCCCAGGTCCCACGTGGTGAAGTTGTGTGATTTTGGAAGCGCCAAGGTGCTGCAGAAGAACGAGCCCAACGTGTCGTACATTTGCTCACGGTACTACCGAGCTCCGGAACTCATTTTCGGCGCTACAGACTACACCACTGCTATTGGTGAGCTTTAATTTTTGCTGTTCTGAGGTTAGTTGGGTGTTGACATTTGGTTGTTTTTTTCCGATGTTTTTCTTCAGATATCTGGTCACTAGGCTGTGTGTGTGCTGAGCTGCTTCTAGGTCAGCCGTTGTTCCCTGGAGAGAGTGGCGTGGATCAGTTGGTGGAGATCATTAAAGTTCTTGGCACGCCGCAGCGTGAGGAGATCGAGGCAATGAACCCAAACTACACGGAGTTCCAGTTCCCGCAAATTAAGGCACACTCCTGGAGCAAGATTTTCCGTTCACGAACCCCTCCTGAGGCTATTAATTTGCTGTCCAAAATGCTGGTCTACGATCCAAAGCGGTAAGACGTCAAATATGATCGTTGGCCTATGGTCACGACGACTAACCCGTTTGCGTTTTATGTGTGTGTGTTGAACTACATGTAGACGTGCGACACCGCTGGAGGCCGCTGCTCACCCATTCTTCGATGAGCTGCGGCAGAAGGATCTGAAGCTGCCAAATGACGTCCCCCGCCTGCTCTGTTCAATTTCACTCTGCAAGGTACGCACGCAATATTTGGTATCCAGCTATCGTCGAGACTATCGGATCTTGTAACTCAGTAATGGTGCCTGTCGGATTCGTTTTCATTTGACACAGAGCTTTCGTCGGTGGATGTCAGTACGCGCGAGATTTTAGTACCGGCCCATGAGCGGAACTCCACCAATTGGCCGGTCTTAGAAGACGGCACGTGGCCTGATGCGGCAGCTCACGGGACTTCCTAAAAGCTTGTTCACCAAGCAAAGCATGAAAGGCCCGAGGAGACAGCAATGGAGATGACCGCGGGTGAAACAAAATGTATTTTGCTTGTTATCTTTAGTGGTCTGGAGCTGTTGCATGCATTTCGCTACTGCTGCATTTGTAGGTTGCCATCTCATAAGGTAAGGATGTTCGTGGTGGAACTATCACTGTTGATCTCGCGAATGCTGGAGAGAGGATGCACTGCTGTTTGTCCAAGCAGATTTGCCTCTGGCCCATTGCGAACCCCTGCAGATGTGTGAATCCGTCGATTTCGAGATGCTACAGCACACGAAGTCAGCCAGCGTTCCAGCGAAAGCATCGATGGACAGCTTACCTCCGTTCTGAACTGCCGCGTGGAAGGAATCCGAGCCTGGTTCTCGTCTGCTGCTGAGTCCCAGCGAGGTTTGAGGTCGGACTCGCTCTTTTTCGGCTCTTTTGGCTTGCTGGAAGTGCTCCTCCCACTCCTTTTTGTGTTTTTGATGTCCTAAAGGGATTTCAGTGGGTATCAATCAACACCCGACTCGCCAGTTTTTACCACTACTGCAGACCAACGTACATTTCGAATAAGTTCGAGTGAGACTTCATTCTGAAGAATAAGCTCTGTCAGCTCCACATCGATCAGCGCGGATTCGTCGAGAAGCTATGGCACAGGTGGCAGTACATGAGTATCGGTGCAGAAGCTGAACTAACGATCTGACACTTACCTCTGAATGAGCTAAACGCTGAGGATTTAGTACGACGTCGTCTTGGTTCTTCGTCACGCTTGCGTCCAGCGGTATTCGAGGAGATTTCAAGGCATCAAGCGATTCGTCTGTCTCCTGCGTTTGACGAAGCAGAATTTCGCGCAAACGTGCGTTCTCCCGCTGCAGACTTGCATTGTGTTGCTGGAAGCATGCAAGTTAGTACTCTGCAATGCAAGTTTGTCCTCGAGCGTACCTCTAACGATTTCACGCGCTTTGTTTCAAGCACTCGAATTGCACCCGAGTCGCTTTCGTACACGGCTAATTTCTTCTTTAGCTCCTGAACTTGTTCCTGGAGAATGGGGATGTTGTTGTTCTCAGTCTGAAGGTGCTTATTCTCTTCCAGCAACGAGTCGCTGACAGCATCTAACTGGTGATTCTTGTATTTCTCCAGTGATTCCTGCCATAGAAAACAGCAATCAGCACTAGCCAACTAAAACCCCAGACGCAAAAGTGCTTACCATCAACACTTCGATGTGTTTCAGCAGTTTCCGGATTGTTGTGTTGGGGTCTGACGGGTCCACACCGAGATGTGAAGTTGACACGATGGGAGTCAAGCTCATCTTGTGTAAATCACCCGACACCAGGGATTTTGTCGACTTAGCGTCAGCAGCTTCCATGTCGCTCCCTGACAACGGGTTAGCACTGCGCATTCTGTCGACAAAATTGGAGGTGGCTGGAGGTGCATCGCCATTTGCAGCCTCGTTACTAGTCGACGTTGTGCCAGCATCTTCGGCCAGGTATTCCAACATGATCGGGTGGTTGTTGAGAAAGTCATCTCGGAACAGTCGAACCTTCCCCGAGGCATGAGGTTGCTCTCAAAAGGGTCGATTCCATTCGACTTGAAGCTCTCTGTAGCAGGGGAGCTGTGAATGGCCGAGCACCGATAAACCCGTTATTGCCTTGACGCGGAGTTTTGTGACTCGAGGCGAAAAACTCTTCGGTCAAGTCTTTATCCAGTTGCGTAACGTGGTCTCCATCTAATGTCTTGAGGCGTGAAAGTACTCGCACTACCCGGAATTTGTAGCCTTCCACATCTCGGGAGCAGGGATTCCCGCCCAAGTCCAGTGATCGCAGCTACCGCAAAGAAACAAGTCAACTTTAGCCGCGAGCAAACAATAGACAAGAAAAATTAGCAGCGAACCTTGGGCAGACCTCGACAGGTATGCAACGCCGAATCGAGGTCAACGATCTTGTTTCCGTAGACAGACACGGTGTTGAGCTTGAGGAGCCTGCGCAGAGGGCTAATATCCACGACCTGCACAACATTAAACAAGCTCAGACGGTGTCCATCTACGCGACTACAAAAGTGCAAAATCGGCCAACCTGATTGTTGGCAAGGAACAACTTTTCGAGTTCAGCACACTACAAGTTCGTCAGAATCACAAGCAACTCCAACACAAGCACTCATTGCGTCCAACCTGGAGGTTCTCAAGCGTCTCGATCTGGTTAAAGTTGACATTGAGCTGCACACGACAAGAGCTCTGCTTTAATTAAAGGCTCGAAAAATTTCGGCACAAAAGCACTACACAAAACCTCGATCAAGTTGACAAAATACTGGAAGTGCTCGAGTGACGGAAGTCGGTTGTGTGATAACGACAGGATCTCCAGCGATGCCAAACTTTGCGCGCAAGTCTCATCCACTTGAGCTACTTCTTCGTCTCGCAAGATCAGCTGAAAGCCACACAAACAGTTAAATCTCATGCAAAAAGGTCTGCAACTGCAAAAGTGCAAAAGTTCTCACCTCCTTCAAAGCCAGAAGATCGTAGACTCCTGCGCGGTTCATCACCACGTCATTGGTCAGTACGACAGAGCTGGAAGTCGCCATTGCTGGCTCCTGATGCACTTCCATCCCTGCAAAAATGCCGTACGACGCTTCAAGATCGATTTGTGTAGATCTACATCACTTCAACTTGCGCGAAACGACGCAAAGCAAGTGTAGCCATCTTGTCCGGCATAGCACAGGAATGCAGTACAGCCGCAATGAAGTGCCGATGGTACGTCGTCTCAGTTCTCTTTCATCGCTTAATGAATCTGTGGTGGGCTCCGGTGGACTGCGTACAAAACAGAGCAAGGTGTCGTGGTATCGGTACGCCTCCCATGTACTTTTTGTCTTGGTAAGAGGTTAATGCCTCGCTATACGTCTAGAAACTCTTTTGGGGACACAATCCCGCTACCGGAGATGCCGCCCAAGCCACTGGCAATGGACCCACCCATGGTTATTCCTCCAGACCTTCGACCTCTTGGTGGCAAGCGTCGATACCTTCGCACACTACAGCTCCTTGCAGACCCCCTGCTGGAAGAGGAAACAGATCGAGAACCGGAAAGTGCTAACGTTTCTCCTTCGTCACGCCCGATCGGCCGGTTGCGGCGCGAAAACTCCATGTCGTCCAAGCGGCTCCTATCGAGCAAGACAGAGCGGAGACTCGTGAAGGCTGTTTCGCACAGGGACCTGGCACTCGATCGCCAGGCTTCGAAGCGGAAGAAATTGCTCTACAGGGAAGAGAAGGAAACAGCTACAGTGGAAATTGCAGAGGAGAGTCCAGTTCCAGCCTCAGATGAAAGTGAAGACGTAATTGTGGCGGAGACAGAACCATCTTCGAATGTCACGATCGCTGGTCTGGTACGAAGAGGTGCAGTGCTTGCGTTGTGCTTTGCAGTACTAACCAGTTTTCGAGCTCTGTGTGTAGGAGGATCCAATGGCCAGTACGACAAATGTACCACGCAAAACCCATGATATTGATGGAGAAAACGCCACTGCAAGAGCTTTGCGTTTGCGCCGGATATCGAAGGACAAAACTTTGGATACCCAAAACAGTCAAGGATACTTTGGCAAGACTGCAAAAGATCAGTTCTACGCACAGTACAAACAGCTTTACTCCCGGCCATACCTGTTCATGGACAGCAAAGTCGCAAATTGTGACTTGGACGAAAGCACCGAAAGCTCCATCATTCCGGCGTACCCTTCATCTCTGGAGATGCGGAAGGTGAGTGAAGAGCTCAACCCACCCAGACTTCTGTCCACGATGTCGTCAATGCTGATCAGTACGGAGAACCGACCAGAGCTTCCTGTCCGAGATAAATTATCACCTCGAGCGCATTTCTTGGCCTCATTTGCAGCCAAATCGCAAGTCGTCGTCCCCTTCCTCATTCGCAACAGGAACACGAACGTCTTCGACTTCTCGTTCCAGTCGCTTGGAGACGCCTCCATCTCCGCATTCTCCAAGTGTCTCGTGCGTGATTTACCTCACGTAGAAGAGATTAGTGTGCGAGACAACCGACTCACCGACGACGGGCTGAACGAACTGCTTCAAGCTGTGAGTGAAGGAAGTTCCAGGCTAAAACTCCGCTGTCTCGACATTTCCCAGAACCAAATCGGCCCCAAAAGCGCGCAAACCTTACGCGCGTACCTCGTATCCCCGAGTTGCACCGTCGAAATGTTGCACGTGGACAACGCGGACATCGACGACCACGAATGTGCGGCTTTCATGACGGCGTTCGAGAAAAACCAGTCGATCAAGAGACTTTGGATGAGCCGGAATTGCATCGGAAAAGCTGAGAATCTCAACGTTGTGCAGCCGAATTTCACAACCGGAGGCGAGGCAATAGCGCAAATGCTTCACGTGAACCCCGTGCTCGTTCATCTGGACTTGTCGTGGAACTATTTGCGCCTTGAAAGCAGTATTGCGCTTGCGAATTCAATCCGAGACAATGGAACTCTGGTCGAACTCAAGTTATCCTACAACGCGTGTGCAGATGCCGGCGCCATGGCATTTGGCGAGGCTTTGCGCTTCAACAAGACTTTGCAGGTGCTGGACTTGTCGTACAATAGTATTGGAGTGAAAGGTGCAATGGTGCTCGCAAATGGCATTCGGTCAAATTGCACTCTACGCTCACTGCAACTGAACGGGAACAATATCGGACGAGAAGGTGGTCAACTGCTAATGGCAGCACTTTGCGCAAATCGCACCGAACTCGGTTGCGCTATTGAGTTGCAAGCCTGCAATTTAGGAGCCAATATCATGCCACTCGGTGCTTCAGCTCCTGTGGTTCCAACCAGACCTTCATCTGGTCTTGCACCACATACAAGCAGTAGTGGAGAATTCAACGTGCAAGACTTGCCAGTGTTCAATGCAAAGTCCAGTCAAGTGTTTAATCCAAGAGAACCTGCAGGCCGCTACTCGCTCAACTTGAGCGATGCCTACGACAAGATGATCGTGATGGAGCTCGTTCGCCTGGCTTCGACTCGAAAAGGATGTCGTTTCTTGCGAATGGAATACAAGACTCCAGCATCGGCCAAGAAGACGATTACTTTAATCAAGAAAGAGAACCTCGTGGTCGAACAGCACAAAGGTGCAGGTGCTCATCGTAGCGCGGAGAGCAATGGAGAAGAAACCACGCTGGAAACCAGAGGATTGGACGCATTGTTCGCCAATGTAGACCGTGACAAGTCCGGGACTGTTGATCAGGAAGAACTCATGGCGGTGCTAAACCAAATCGGACTCTTTCCTCGGATGGAGAGTCTCGAGTCCATGCTGCTGAAATTTGACTACAACAAGTCCGGATTCATCGAGGAGGGCGAGTTCAGTGCCTTCTTCTTCCATGCCGTTTTTCAGATGATCGATGAAGACCATTCAGGGAAAATTGACGCGGACGAAGTGGAGGAAGCGTTTAAGATGCTCGGCATCCACGACTACGAAGAGAAAGAGATCGAGAACGCCATCAGCACGTACGACATTAGCGGAGACGGCGAGATGGAGGAGTACGAGTTCGTGGAGTTCATGAAGGACAAAATGCTCGAACGAATCAAACACAAACTGCTTGGCCACGATGGGGACGAAGCCGATATCGGAGACCATGAAAAGGTTCCTCTTGTGTCTCTGCTGGATGCATCGACCCAGAA
The DNA here is from genome assembly GCA_012656105.1 of Phytophthora syringae. Classification (NCBI taxonomy): domain Eukaryota; phylum Oomycota; class Peronosporomycetes; order Peronosporales; family Peronosporaceae; genus Phytophthora; species Phytophthora syringae. Next base: position 64,779 of record JAAKBD010000145.1, read on the forward strand.
AGCGTGGATCATCCCCGAAGTTGGCCAGCTAGAGATCGACTTCGTGTACGACCGCGAAGCATTCGCAACAAACGACGAGGCTTTGCGCCAAGGCAAAATTTCGCGAATCGGTCTCGAACTCTTGATCCGCAACATCACGGAAGTCGCGACTTCCAGGGCGGAACAAGACGATCTCTTTCACGTGGCCATGTACGACTCGGAGATTCGGCTCACGGCAGCGCAGGCTGCTCAAGTACTCGACGCTTGTCACTACCTCAAGCCCGAGAGCAAGAAGATCGAAACGATTGCGCTCTTGCTGCCGCAAATGCTTACTGCGAAAGAAGCGCAAATTCTCGTTGCGCAGAAGCTGACCCTCATGCAGCGATGCCGACTGAAGGCTCTTATGGGCAGCGCGTACTCCGTCGTGCTGGGCAATCCGACATCGCACTACTCGTTCGATCTCGCCAAGCACAAAGACCGAATAGCGCTCAACAAGCTGGCCGAGGCCGCCCAGAGCGAGAAACTCTTCTCCAAGTTGCGCTCTGGCCGCGCCGACACTTCTCAGCACGGGAACTGGGAAAACTTTCGCAACGAAGCGCTGGACGGTCACAACATCGTGCTCACCAACACGTTTTCCACTCCTTGCCACGACGCGGCAAACTCTGTTTCGACTACGTGAGCACGACGCGTCCTAAGCGCGGCACCCGGCAGATCAGCGATCGGCGCTTTGACCAGCTCATCGATATGCTGCAAATGGAAGTCGTGCTGCCGGACGCTCTAGGAGCTTTAGGACCCACGCGAGCTCAACGTGCAAGAGGCCAACGCCAACCGAAGACAAGTGCAAATGAGCGCAAAACCGAGAACGAGGAGGACGAGGTGACCGAACTCCCAGCTCCTCTTGCAGCCAGACTGAAGCGCGTAGCTTCGCAGGAACAGGCCGAGTTCTGGAACAAGACCCGCGCGTCGATCCTCAAGCGCGGCTGGGACTTTGTCGTGACCCATTCGTACACGTTCCGCCTCACTGGTGCAACGAAGGAGAACGTGGGGCTTAAAATGGTGCAAATCGAGTCGGCCATTTGCGACCGGTGGCTCTCGTGCGAACAAGCTGCAAAGATCATCGCGTGCATGCCGTCAGCGTTCCACGCGCGGCCGGAGACCGCCCGCATCCTCTTCGCGAGGCTCATCGACGTGCACAACTTCTACCGCATCTACGACGCCCTGAGCCGCGCCGAGCAGCAGGTTTGCAGCGGCATGCTGGGCTGGCTCAACATGATGAACCCCATGGCGCCCGAGCGCTTTTACGCGCTCAACTTGTCTGTCTACGACGAGCGCGAGATGACCAAAGTGCTCGTGGACTTGGCCATCGGTGAACCAGGCGAAAACTGGCTGAACCAGAGCTTCACGCTCGTGCAGGGTGAGCCGGGCATCCCAGGCTGGAAACTGCCCTCTCGCTGGGAGAAGGAGGACAACAAAGAGGGCGGCGTGAACCGCGCGGGGTTTCTCGAGCTCGAGTACTATT